>JAJOOO010012073.1:0-10131 GCA_029582685.1 Solanum piurae | reverse complement strand
ATAGAGGAGTAATGAGTCAACATTAAATATGAGAGACAAAACCAATAAAATAGAAAAAGTATTCTGACTTGTCCTCATGGCTCCAGGCCATGCTTATGCACATTGTAACTTACAAATTGTACTAATTAAATATGCAAGTGGAGTTCATGGAGATCCAGCAATTCTGGTATATTTTTCTACAAGTCAACTTCCCATATGAATCTGAATGAACTCTTCTGCTATACCTGATGTTTGGATTCAGCAAAAGTGTCTCCATATAACATAACAAACAGATTATTATTATTTTTTGACTATCCCATAATCACTATTTTCTTTTTTTCCTTTTGGGATGGGAGATGGTGAATCTGCTCATTATGTACAAGATTTTTTTTTTGAGAAACAGAAGGGATTTGACCTTGAACTCCTGTGGAATGCTTTGAGATTTTCTAAAGCCGGGGGCTTCTGTTATTCTTATCAGTTCTGTGTATTGTGTGTATGCATATAGTTTGGTGTTGAGATACAAGAGAGAGAATCGTGAATGGGGTGCGAGATTGATTAAATGATATATACTAATACTATTTTTTATGAGAAATTATATATTCCATATCTCTGAGAGAACTTGAATGAAACTTGGCCAAGGAAGAAAAGTTAATTTGGTGCCTTGCTCAATAAACTCAGAACACTGTGGACAACAAATAGATCTCAGCCATTTTGGCTTATTATTGGTTCCAACACTTTTTTTCTAAATACATAACTTAATTATAGAATGAATTTCAATATTGGATGCTTCACAATGGGGTTGAAATGTGTTCCTCAATGGCCTAACCCATCACTGCCCCTTAAAGTTTGCATCAACTTTCACTTGGACATTCTAGCTAAACTTTGTTCATTTTAAGCAGCTCATGTCAAACCTCATTTTGACACTTTTTATATTTTCAAAACTGCATTTTAAGTGTGTACATCCAGACGCCTCTTATGTGAAAAAATAAACAAATTGGTATGTGACACGTGAAAATTTTATTTTATTTTTTAAAACCTCAATGTTACTTTCTTTTTTTTCTTTCTTCCAGATCCCAAACCCTATGCCCCCACCTCTTTCCTTCTTCTTCTTGCACCTCCTTCCCTTTTATCTGTTCTTCTCCATCAATAAGGCAAGAACATAGGTTAGTTTACAAAGTAAAATACATTTTGGAGAATAAGGGAAATCATACCAAATCGAAAAGGTTTTATATGACATTTAAAAGAAGATGATTTCTTGTGCTACTATGATTGGGATTTACAATGAAGGATATGTAAAATAAATTTCTTTTTTTTTTCATTGGAGATTGTTCTTTATTTCTTTTTTATCCCTTGAAATCAATTTAATTTTCAATGGAGAAGGTAAGAATGTAAATCAATTTTTCCATTTGAAAGAAGTTGATTTCTTTTTTTGTTCCCTTGAAATCGATTTTGTTTTTGAATATGAATCAAGATGCAAATTCGATTTTCAAAGAAGATGGAAGAATCAAAGAGTGTAACCTAGTAAAATATTATAGAATTTTTTTAAAAAGTTGTGTGGTGATGGAGGATGGTAGAAGGTGGAGAAGATGGAAGGGAGAAAGCAAGGAAGAAGAAGGAGAAGAAAATATTTACAAAAAAAGTCTCTGACGCGCTCAAAATTCGTGTAGCACACGTACTATGCTTAGTCAACAAAAAGTGTCAAAATGACACAACGAGACGCGATATGAGGTGTCTAAAATGAACAAAGCTTAGTTAAAGTGTCTAAGTGAAAGTTTGTGCCAAATTTAGGGGGCCACTGATGGGTTAGCCCTTCCTCAATTAATCACAAAGGCTGATAAGATAACCATCTCCTTAGCATGGCTAGACATTCAACAGGCTTGTACTCTGGAGCTGTATGTCCTCCTCCCTGCACAACAGTTCAACAACAACAACAAAAATGTTAACTTGCTAAAGAAACAGGAGAGAATAAGTCAACTAAAATAGTTGCTTTCCTTCACTGTGGCAAATGTCATTTTATTTGAATATGTCCTTGTATACCTGCATGTTTGAGTACAACGGAATGAAAAAGGAAGACAAGAAAAATTCAGGTTGAGGCATGTTTCAAGCATAAATCAAAGAGCATTCATTTAGTTTTGAACTTACCCGGCAACTTGACCATCAACAATCCATGGTCGCCAATCATCAACAATAGAGTAGTTAAGAGATCTTATCCAAGCTTCGGTTGATGTGTAAGGGATCATCGTGTCATGATCTCCACTGTTTTATGAAATAAGTATGGTAAGTTAAGTAAATTCATACAGAGAGTCTTATTTATGCAACAGATTTACGATATAATTACTCAACCTGTATATTAAGGACCTATAGCCTTTGACACTGAGATTTGCATGATATGGAATGCTGTTTCCTATTATCTTTTGGTAAGGCAAAGCATCCCCAGCACATCGCTTCCATTTACCAATACTGCCCTGCAGGGGATAGGATTTCTAATTAGAGACCAACGTCTTGGACCTACTAGTTTAGGTAAATATCTAATGCATTCCAACTTTAATCTGTGTTGCTCCCAAAACTTTAGAATTCTTCTTTTATGAAAAAATGAAAAAGCAAAACATACTCTTCGAACATGGAGAGCCTCTTTAACTTTGTCATCATCAGCCCAATGGTAAGAGATCTTTTCCCAGTCAAACTAACATGACAAAAAAAGAAAGGAGGTAAAATATGAATTTCCCTAAAGAGTGGATGATTGTCAAGGGATAAGAACCGGTTATTCTTACTCGACATCTCAGTCGTCCAAGATATAGCATTTCATCAAGAGACCTTCTTTGGCCTATCCATTTTTGTGGCCTTGGTGAAGCAAACTCACACTTGGGCTCCAAAATGTGCGCATTGGTAATTCCACCAAGCATCTATAAAAAATCATACACCTTATATCAAGTTTAGTCGATGGAAGCAGCACAAGAGAAATGAATTAATAGACACAAACCTGATCATAAGTCTGCCTATCATTCCAACATTGTGTGTTCCTAGGATGTATATCGAAATACTCTCCTTTACAGTTTCTCTTCAGGGACTGTTCAAGAGTAGTAATCCATTTAATCAGTGTAATATGAAGAAAATGCTTAGAAAGATTTTTTTTACACTATCAAGTTACTTAGAAAGATAATTACATCTACACATAATAAGTTGAATTAGCAACCTAAAAACAATAAAACATTTTAACTTCCAACATGTTGAACTGAATTTACAGTGTAAAATTTGTATTACATTGTTAGTGTATATAAGTGAAATAAAAAAGGTTTCTATTAAACAATGCAAACCTCAAAAAGTTCATCAGAAATTAGACCCACTCCATGAGCATATGAGATCCTGTAATTGTATTCACCATGAAATGTAGCCGGATTTCCCAGTAAATATCCCTGAAACCATTTGAAGGATGCAAAATATTAAGAGCACCTATATCTATCCTTTCATGGAGTCTCTAACTATGTAATGACTTATATCCTAATACAAAACAAAAGAACTCATTCCGTACAAGAAGGTTAACAAAAACGAAAGACAAACCTTAAGATCAATAAATGGCTCAAGTCCCTTCTCATTTCCTGCATTACCACATCACATCATCAGAATAGTGAATGATCAACCAATGGGACAATAAGCAAATAATCATTCTTGGAGGAAAACAACAATGCACTTCATTATAAAATCCTACCATTTGCTATGAGTTGAGAAATGATTGGTATGCTTATTCCCGAATAGGAGTCCCCAGCCACATAAAATGGATTTCTTAAGAATTCTGGGTGATCATTGAACCACTGAAAGGAAATGGATGAATTAAATTAAATGTCAAAAGTCATTTGAAGATAGAAATTGGATTTCAGAATCTGTATCACACAAAAGTTTGAATTTAGAGATCTAATTACCTTGCGTAGAAATTGATATGCATGATCACTAGCTTGTAGATCATCTGATTGGCGAGCCTCTGAAGTTCTTGCATAGGAAAATCCAGTACCAACTGGAAGATCTAAGAATATAAAGCTTGCTACCTGATTAAACAAAATTTCAGTTAGTCCGCAAGCTAATGAATATCCCAAGATTAGTGACTGACAGATACGTTCACCTTTGTCCATGTATGAGGATTCAAGACCAGTGAAGGGAAGCTACCATTATATTCCGCTAGATCAAACGTTATTGGACCTATCTCAAAGAGAAGGCCAGATAAAACAGAGCAGCCAGGTCCTCCAGTTAGCCATAAAATAAGAGGGTCTGATTTTGGATTAGACTCAGACTTGATGAAGTAGTAGAATAGTTGCACATCACCCACTCCTATGTACCTGAAAACAACATCTTTAGTATGTATTCAATGCTGAACTTCAGTATTTGCACATATATACTTGTAGTGCGAAATATTGAAATACTGGTTCAAATGTAACTCTATCGCTTCTTCTTTGAGTCTTAACATGATCACGCACTCAAAAAAAGAGCGAAATACGCAAATTTTTCATAAGCGGTGTCACCTTTTAAAATGAGAAAATAAATAAAATAATAAAAACCATATTTTTTTAAAAAAAACACACAAATAAAACACAATTCATGTATATTGTTATAATTTTTTCTAAAAACATAAAATAAAAAACACATTATAATATTTTTTCATGAGTTTTTTTTTATGAAATGTATTCAAATTAATTTTCTTGATAATATTATACTAAATTTTTGTTTATACAAACATAATACCAATAATCACTAAACAAAGAAGGTCAAAGAAAAAAAAACATAAAAAATGTGACTATATAGGATTGAACATGCAACCTAGCCTAACGAATTTCAGCAGGAAACCACCTAAGCTATGCGCTTCTACTGTTCAAGCAGTGTCACTTTTATTATATAGACCTTTTGTGTTTGCTTTTCTTTCATACTTAGGCATTTTTTCCGGCGAAGCAGTGTGACGTGACACCCCTTTCCCCCTTCCTAAATCCGCCCCTGGAAATACTGAACAAATCATCAAATGTCACAAATCCTACTACCAACTTCCACAAACTTTATTTAACTTAAATTCAATCTCTCCCTTTTTTATGTTTCAATCTTAAACTTATTTGAGTAGCTACAGACAGATAATTCCTTACTGCATCCAATTTAGTATATACTTTGAGAAACAAAAACAAGACTAAACATAAAAAAGAGTAGCTTTTACACTTACCCAGTTTCAAGTTCAAAAGGAAGTTGCCCTTGGAATCCTGGAAGAAACTTAACAGGTGCACCAGCAGCCTCAACACACTCTGGAAAATGTATTACTTCTGCAAGAAGAAGAAAAAGAACTGAAAATTGATTTCAGCAGAGCACAAAATTTTGCTTTCTTTTGGCCATTTTTTTTCTTCATATAGATCTTTCTTCACAAACTCTCTGGGAATATATAATAAGGAGTCAACATTAGATATGAGAGATAAAAGCAATCAAATATAAAATATTCTATCTTCTTGTCCTCATGGCCCAGGCACTGTTTAGGCACGCTCTACTTTAAAAAAAGGGTCAAATATGCCCCTAAACTTTTCGAAAAGGTCTAGATATACCCTCCGTTTAAAGTTTGGCTCACTCATGCCCTCGCCGTCCAACTTTTGGTCTACACATGCCCTTATGGCGTTAGTTGGCCTGCTGGAAATTACCAAGTCATCTTTAAATTCCAAATGGAATTGCCACGTCATTTTTACATTACCACGTGGCATTTATATTAAAAAGGAAAGGGGTCGCTTATGCCCCTAAACTATCCGACCCACTTTTAAAACACCTATCCAACCCATAAATAACCCCTCCTTTAAATAACCTATCCGACCCGTTTTCAACAATTTTGTTTAATTTTTTTTGGTAAATCCCGAAAATGAGTAATTGATTAATAAAAAAATAGGAAAAATATGAAAAAAAATATAAAATTAACGCCAAAAATTTACAAATAAATATAGTAACTTTAAATTCAACAATTTCAATAATTTTTTGGGTAAATCCCGAAAATGAGTAATTGATTAATAAAAAATATGAAAAGTATGAAAAAAATATAAAATTAACGCCAAAAATTCAAAAATAAATATAGTAACCTTGAATTCAATAATTTCAATTTTTTTATTTTTTTCGGCAAATCCCGAAAATGAGTAATTTATTAATAAAAAAAGGGAAAATATGAAAAAAATTTATAAAATTTACGCCAAAAATTCACAAACAAATATAGTAACCTTAAATTCAACAATTTTTTAAATTTTTAAATTTTTTTGGTCCTGATGTTGAGGCTGGAATTGATTTTTGGGATTTACCAAACGTGGGTTTATAATTAAAAATCAGTTCCAGCCTCAACATCAGGACCAAAAATATTAAAAATTAAAAAGAATTGTTGAATTGAAGGTTACTATATTTATTTGTGAATTTTTTGCGTAAATTTTATATATTTTTTTATATTTTCCCTTTTTTTATTAATAAATTACTCATTTTCGGAATTTACCGAAAAAAATAAAAATTAAAAAAATTGTTGAAATTAAGGTTACTATATTTATTTGTGAATTTTTGGCGTTAATTTTATATTTGTTTCATACTTTTCATATTTTTTATTAATCAATTACTCATTTTTGAGATTTACCGAATTTTTTAAAAAAAATTATTGAAATTGTTGAATTTAAGGTTACTATATTTATTTGTAAATTTTTGGCGTTAATTTTATATTTTCCCTATTTTTTTATTAATCAATTACTTATTTTCGGGATTTATAAAAATTAAACAAAATTGTTGAAAACGGGTCAGATAGGTTATTTAAAAGAGGGGTGATTTATGGGTCGGATAGGTGTTTTAAAAGTGGGTTGGATAGTTTAGGGGCATAAGCGACCCCTTTTCCTTTTAATATAAATGCCACGTGGTAATGTAAAAATGACGTGGCAATTCCATTTGGCATTTAAAGATGACTTGGCAATTTCCAGCAGGCCAACTAACGCCGTAAGGGCATATGTAGACCAAAAGTTGGACGGCGAGGGCATGAGTGAGCCAAACTTTAAACGGGGGTTATATCTAGACCTTTTCAAAAAGTTTAGGGGGCATATTTGACCCTTTTCCCTTAAAAAAACGATAATTAAATATGCACATGAAATTCATGGAGATCCAGCAATTCTGGCATATTCTTCTACAAGTCAACTTCCCGATATGAATCTGAATGAGCACTTCTGCAGTACCTGATGTTTGGATTCAGAAGAAGTGTCTTCCATTTAACAGAAAATTTTGATTTTACTATTTTCCACCCTTTTGGAAAGGGAGATGGTTAATCTGCTCATTATATAAATCATTATGTACAAGAAGAAAAAATTGAGAACAGACCTTGAACTCCAATAGAATGCTTTGAGACATTCTGAAGCCGGAGCTTCCGCTTCCGCTTCCCTTTCTTCTAATCAGTTCTGTGTATAGTGAGAGGATATGCTCAAGCATTGTGTGCATGCATATATTTCGGAGTTGAGAAATGAGAGAGAATCGCGCTGCCGGAAAATTTGCCGGCGAGGCTTTGGCGGGATGGGGTGTGACCGGTGACAGGTTAAATGCTGGAGAAGAATGGTTTATTTGGGCTGAAGTTGTTGTGCTATGGGCTTAGTGGGTCACGTGAGAAGAGGAAATTTGAACTTTTTGTCCTCGTTGCTCTTTAATTTTTAACCTCAACACGAATTGCCTTTTTTAAAATTTATATTTTTACATTATAATATTTTATAAATTATGTCTCGTATTCTTAAAAAACTTACTGTTTGCTAGGTATATACATTTGATTATAAAGACAAATCGTATAATTAAATGTGAGAAGGGGAAATTAAAGGCACATAGATAGCAAGTAAAGTGTTATTTCTTACGTTGAGAGTAAAGACATTAAAACATTGAGAAGCCCTTTTTCTAGAACGAGAGGATACATCTTTAGTATACTCCATCACAAGATGTGCGCTCTCCTTTTATGAGTTTTTTTAGAGCTTCTGATAGCATAATCGAAACAATGACATGTTCTTTTCCCCGGCAAAGATGAAGTGACAATTTTGCTTTTTGAGAATTCATCATAAGTTCACAGTGAGAATGACTATTTCTCATTATGATAGATGTAAAGTGGAAAGATCTTATGCCCCAATCAGCCTATTTATTTAATATCCAATCACAATTTGCCACTTAGCTAATCATCAAACAAGAATTCAAAATTAACTTCTTAAACAAAAAGTGAATCGACAAATTTAATGAAGCAATCAGTATAAAATGACAGATAAGCTATTTTTTTCTATTTTAGGATAAAAAATCATCTATTTATTAACATACTTGTATTGACAGTTAGACTAGCACTCTTTTAGGATGTTCGAATTCTGTCCTCGCCTAATCAGTGGAACATTGTTCACCGGGAGTGATCATTTATCAAAGAATGACTCTGGTTATCAAATGATTGAACAACCGGGAGCAAGGGTGTGGACGAGACAAAGAAAAGTCTTCTTAGTCTTCCGCTTTTTCGATGATATCTATAAGAAGGAATACATGTTGAACTTCTTCGTAGTGGCTCCCTTACATCCCTCATTTCAGAGGGAACCTCAAAGTGGCTCTATTTCATTATATTCCATCCATATCCCAATTCCATTCATTTAATATCCCTTTGGTGTCATTGTTCCCAAATCCATCCAAACAATCGCATTAACTAATTTATTGTTTAGAGTTAACAACTTGAAGATAATAATAATATCATTTTAATCTTTAAAAAGTAGAAACTCATAAGCATTTCCATACTTATGATCTCTTTCAATCATATAAATTAACCAAAATATTAATGGAGGTGAGAGATTATTCCCACTTCAATTGCAATTTTAAATTTGTTAATCATGTTGGGATGCCAACATATATCTCTTTCCTTGTTAAAAATCTTACTCATGATGCCAACCCTATGATATAAAAGAAACCCAAGAATATCCTTGATCTTCTATAAACGAAAAACTCATTAGTTGGCGTATTGAATTAAGTAACTTAGGTCATTCAATATTATATATATATTAGTAAAATTACTTGTACTTCGCGCGGGAATTTAATATCACGAAATTTATAAAATAATACTTAAAGCCTATCAGACATTAAAACTAAAACACTATATTATCTTGCATACAAGATTACGTAGTAACAAACATTAATAATGTAAAGAAAAATGAAAATTATTACATCTTATAATATAACCTTAATAACATAAGCATAAATTATAAATGATTGTAAAAATACATACCAGAATATGTAACATAAGCAATAGTGTCAGTGAGCTACTCAACATGAGCCAAGTATACAAATATTTAATTGTGAAGAAGAAGAAGAAGAGGAGGAGTAGGTTTAGAATTTTCGTTGTTTTAAAATGAGAAGAAATCCCTCTATTTATAGACAACAAAAGATAGTGTGAACAAATGTTTATTGTGCCTTATCAGAAATGTTACAACTATTTGGAAAAGTTATAACCCTTCGGAAAGATCACAACCTTTCATAAAAGTCATAACTTTTCATAAAAGTCGCAATTCTTCATTAAACTCAGAACATTGTGGGCAACAAATACATCTCAGCCATTTTGGCTTATTATTGGTTCCAACACTTATTTTCTAAATAAATACATGCTTCACAAAGGTGTTGAGATGTGTTCCTCAATTAATCAGAGAGGCTGATAAGATAACCATCTCCTCAGCATGGCTAGATATTCAACAGACTTGTGCAGTACAACTGTATGTCCTCCTCCCTGCACAACAGTTCAACAACAACAAAAATGTTAAACTTGCTAAAGAAACAGGAGAGAATAAGTCAGCTAAAATAGTTGCTTTCCTTCACTGTGGCAAATGTCATTTTATTTGAATATGTCCTTGTATACCTGCATGTTTGAGTACAACGGAATGAAAAAGGAAGACAAGAAAAATTCAGGTTGAGGCATGTTTCAAGCATAAATCAAAGAGCATTCATTTAGTTTTGAACTTACCCGGCAACTTGACCATCAACAATCCATGGTCGCCAATCATCAACAATAGAGTAGTTAAGAGATCTTATCCAAGCTTCGGTTGATGTGTAAGGAATCGTCATGTCATGATCTCCACTGTTTTATGAAATAAGTATGGTAAGTTAAGTAAATTCATACAGAGAGTCTATTATTTATGC
>JAJOOO010012064.1:0-10953 GCA_029582685.1 Solanum piurae | reverse complement strand
CTTTTAAATTATGATCATTTTCATTATGACTTTGCAATATTTATTTTATATGATGATTTCATTATTATTTTTTATTGAATATTTTTGTTCATTAGTACTCATCTCATATTTTGTGTTATTTTTTTAAGAAATACCTTAGATAATTATATTTTGGTTGGACTAAAAAAATATTTGGAGCATAAGTTAATTATATGTTTGTATGCAAACCTTACCAAAAAAATCCAAAAATCTAAAAAAAATCGAGGTTTATTAGTTTGGTTTGATTTATAAATTTAAAAATTCGACACAATGGTTTGGTTTGGTATTTGAAAAACCCGAACCAACCCGAGGTTGAAAAACTCGAAAAAATCCGAATTTTATTAGTTTGGTTTGGTTAATAAATTTAAATTTTTTACACAAATGGTTTGATATTTGAAAAACCCGAACCAATCCGGTCATGTACACCCCTGCTTGCAGATGTGAAGACCAAGTGGGAGTCCAGTTCCTGGGAAAGGAAATTGATCTTGCAGAAGAGGATGGCCTCACTCAACGATTTTGACAGGTTTAAGCTCATAAGGTGTGATTGCATAATCTTTTTACCGTTGTGATGGTTATGTATCGCGATCTGATTCGTTTGTGTTGGACATTGCAGAGGGTTGGTGTGGTGAGACAGGAGCTTGCAAAGCTTAAAGAACTTTTTAAGTAGTGACACATTTGGGAATACATCTACCGTTGGGACTGTTTTATTTTTCTTTTCCATTTTTGCTTGTTTTAGACGTGCTGGGAAATTATTTTTCTGATCTATGGATTGTGAACTGTTTGTTTCAAAGAATGTTTGC
This sequence comes from Solanum piurae, assembly GCA_029582685.1. Classification (NCBI taxonomy): domain Eukaryota; kingdom Viridiplantae; phylum Streptophyta; class Magnoliopsida; order Solanales; family Solanaceae; genus Solanum; species Solanum piurae. The sequence continues at coordinate 10,135 of JAJOOO010012064.1, read as the reverse complement.
TAAGTTATTTCATATATTGTCTTCATGCACAGTTGCAGCCGCAGATCGTCTTCTCCTCCATTCTTTTAAAATATCGAATCTGATACATCAACTGTCTACTCAATATCCTTGTACGAGTCTACAATGACTACACGAGATGAATCTTGATTTCGTGAATTGAAGTTGACCTTAGTGTAATAGGAGTCTCAGTTACTGTGCACAATCATATGTTGAGGTGCTCCTCGTTGGTTGTTGGGTCTTGATTAAGAACGATGAAAGGCTGAATAATTGGGGTTAAAATTTCTCCGTTTCATTGGGGGCGAAAAATGAATAGACATCATGATGTGATACAAATTTAACCCACCTTGTTCCTGAAAAGGAAAGGATCAAACCTTGTTTCACCATTAGAGCTAGAAAAGAAAAAAACATTTTTCATGATTTAATTATTCTATGGGTTGTTGTTAAGAGTTATGCAAATACTAGTAACGTATAAATTAATTATGCATGTTTTTTTTTATATATATTTATAAAATAATATATATTTTCTTGTAATTTATAATAATTTAATTGAAGTTATGTGGGTTTTCTTGCTAACTAAACACGGTATGTGGTGTGTCGAAATTTATACGTAGTCACTAAAAATATAGTAAAGTTATGCAAAATTTAATACATGAATAGTTATTTCCTAATCAAATTAAACAACCCCTTAATTCGAATATTCTATAGTATCACTAATTAAAATTAGAAAAAATTACTAAACTACACATCATTTATTATCATACTTTCTTATTTTCCCTACCATTTCAAAAAATATCAAAAATTCCCTCTTTTGCTCCCATCATCCCCTTTTCCGGATATATTAATTTGAAATCGCATACCCATGATTTTCTTTCCTTTTTTCAAGCCACAAATCTCTCTACAGTTACCTACAGTAATTCACTTTTGAATTTCAAATCTTTTCTCTTTCCAATTAATGATTTCAAGAGGTAGATTTCTTTCCATCACTTCAATTTTTAATTTCTTTTTTAAAAAAAAAATGTTTTTTCATCTTAAAAACTATAAATAAATAAATAATTGTGATTGATTAAGCATAGATAAATTGATCTCCTAAACACATATGTGACGAGGAGATATGGGCAGGTAACTGTAATTGCTAACATAATGCCAAAATAAGCTTTTTGTTGTCAGTTTTTCATCTGTTTATTGATCATCAATCTTATGACATAACTCCAGTCTCTTTACTTGAAGAGGGGTGGAAAACGTTGCTAATGCAGAGAGTTCATTTTGGAGTATATTTGGAATTGTGTCAGAAATTTCTAATGGCGGTCTTGATACACTTCATCCCATTGGTTCGATCTTTTAATATTGGGCTTACTCAATTAGTTCGAGAAGGATACATCTTCGTTGCTTTCCGTTGATTAGATTGTTGGCTCTTTTTTTTAATGATTTTTTGGTTGTTCATCTTTTCTGATAAATATAGGTTCAGATTTTTAATGTATCTAGTTGATTTTGTTTCTTAAACTAATGTATACTGCATTCGTTTCAACATTATGATACATTACAATTATATCATGCACAATGTATCATGTTTAAATACTAGTTTTGATACATAACCTTAATTAGTATTGATACTTGATACAAAAATTCTACCAAATGTATCATTTATCATGTATCAGCCTTTTCATCTACAAATTCCTAATACATATGAATTCTGCTCTCAAACAATATAAGTTACATAAATAATAATGTATCATGCACTAATTTTTTAGACATGATACGTAAATTCAAATTTATACTACATGTATCTGGATGGTAAATTAATGTATCCGGATGATGACTTATATATCCAGAAAGTACAAATTTTAAGGGATTATTATAATTAGAAAAAGAGTAGGGATAAAATGTAATTTACTCTTTACACTATGAAATTTATGTAAGTTATATTTAAAATTATATAAGGGTGTAGAAATCATTTACAGTTCCAAACTTTGGTTTAAAAATCAAACTCTCCTCAACTTTGAGAAATAAACATTCCTCCCCCTTTATATTAACCTGCTTTTTAATTTGGTCTCGACTGTCATTTATACCTTCAGACTTATGAGTTTGAACAAGTAGACATTTAAACTTGTATAAAATTGAACACGTAGACACACACGTTCAGTACATACCATAATATGTCTCCTACATTACATAATACAAATCAGTTCGAGTGTATCTCATGTGAATTGCCATGTAAAATGTGTGTTTTACTTGTTCAATTATATATATAAATATTTTTAAGTGTTTAGTTGTGCACACTCAAAGTTGAAAGGCGTAGATGACAACTGAAGCCAAGTTAAAATGCTACGTTTTATGTAGTTATTTATACCTCTTATTCTCTATTGTCTATGTAGATAAATAAATCTTGATTGTCATTAATAAAATATTTTTTAAATTATAATTTAATTCTTTTACAATATAAATAGATATCTGTTAGGAAATTGCTATGAAATATATCCTTATTTTATTAATTATTTTTCATTATTCGCATCAAAATATATTTATAAAGTTATCACATAGTCATAGATTCCGCTAAAATTAATAATATTATTTTTTATTCTGTTCATTGATTTTATTATTGAACAACATTAAATTATACTCACAATCAATACTTTTTCTTTTCTGGATGAAATTAATTATTTTTAATAAAAAAATTGTTATTTAGATTAAAAATAAAATACTTATGATTTTAAAAGCAGTATAAAGAGAAGATAAATATTGATAATATAAGGGTAGAATGAACATTTTAAAAAGCCAGTTAGTAAAAAGGGAGGAGAATGATAGTTTGTCAAAGTTGAGGAAAACCAAAGTCCGCGGATATAAATGATTTTCACCCTATTATATTATATTTACGTCGGAGATTGATTGTTTGTATACCTCAAATCAAAATCCGCATTACTAACATTCTCTTAGTAGTCCGTCTCATATTAGATGAACATTTTCTATTTTGAACGATAATTAAGAAATCATTAATAAACTGATCAATTTTATTATTTAGCCTTGTTCATATTAATTAGTTTCTTTAAATTTTTTTTTGAATTTTCACAATTCGTTTAAATTTTTAAAGATCATATTAATTGTAGGCGTAAAATGTTTTTTTTTTTTAATTTAGTAAGTGATTAGATAATATGAGATAAATATATTTTTAAGTAATCTTGAACTTTGTGGCTTACTAATATAATAACCAAAACTTTTGGGGTTTTGGTGAAAAAAGAAGAAGAAGAAGTCTCCTCTCCTCTGCTTGAGTTAAAAATATCAAAAGGTACAAATTCCATTATTCTCTCGCAATTATCAGCTGCATATTATATATATCTGAAGACTCAGAATCCCAATTTTCCGTAATCTTAATCCGTTGTTGGTTCAATCAATATGAACATCTTTTCCAAGAAACCCAATGCCAAAGGTTCGATTTTTAACTTCTTTATTTCATCAAAAGTCAATTTTTTTTGTTTGTTTACGTAATTGTTGCCTTAGAATACTGATTTGGGATTGTCTTGAGGTAGGGGTACACTCTACCCTCCTCACCAGACCCCACTTTGTGGGACTGATTTGGGATTGAGGTTTAGTTGATTGATTGTTTTTATGATTCTTGGTGTTTGATCATTCATAATATTGAGCTAAAGATATGATTTTTTGTTTTTGTTTTTATGACAGAGGCGCTTCGGGAGAGTAGAAGAGAACTGACTCATGCCACCAGAGGTAAAACTATTTAACACTTTTGTTCGTCCTTTTCCCTGGAAACAAGATACATTGAGCTCATAGGAAATCCATTGTCTCAAAATTGAACTATATGTATATGTGCAGAAGTGAATCCAAGATTTAAATTTGACGGGTTTGGTCTTTAATGTTCGTAACACATAATTTATTCAGACTTCTGAAATTATGGTTGGGAATATAATACTCCTTCTGTTTCAGTTAGAATATAATGGTATTAAACATGCCACGTGGAAAGTTAGAATTAAAGAGTTGCCGAAAGAGACATTCTTTTTTGAAACGGACTGACTTAGAAGAAAGTAAGACAAACAGATTGAAATGGAGGGAATATTGTTAAAATTTTAGTGGTTTCACACACAGACACTGTATATATATATTTCCATGTTCTGTATCCAAATAGTTGGTTCGGGTTAACCTGTTGCTAAAAAGCTACATCTGCCACTGTATATACATGTTATAGAAAATTCAAAGGGGAGTTATAACATATGTTGAAAGGTACACGCTATCTTTAAATATTGTCTGTTTGAAGCTGCATTACCTCAATTGTTATAACTTCCGTGATTAGTTATTCTATTTTAATTTCATTTATCATTGGCCTTTTCTTCACCTTTTCCATAATTTGATAATGTGTAGAATGATGAGAAAAAATGCAAGGGGCAAGGTAGTATTTGAATTGTATTTAGCATATTCGACCTTTGCATTTCATTCTCACTGTAACTTTTTTCGGAATACATTAGATCATTACGTAGTTGTAAAAGGAGGAGGCTTGCAGTTGGTTGATGCATGACCAATGTAAAAGTAGTCAAAACTATGATGTGAATACTAGGTGCTATTGTTAGGTCATTGGTACTAGATGATATTGTGGGGGATTTATGAGCTATGCCAATATTGGTTTGGATAGTTGATAGAAAGTATTATTAATTCCAATCAGAAAAGAAAGTAATGTTATTGTAAACCTGAGGTATGCAAGTGAGATAAACAGTGACTCTACAGGCTTAGGGAGTAAATAGTGTAACTCACTGGCAGAGGATTTAACAAGTTTATTGATCTCAACATCCACACACACGAAAGCCTTTGGAAGGTTTTCCAAACAAGCGTAGGTCTTTTTGAATCTTTGTTTAAATTGGCCTGATATACCTTGTATAAGATGCTCCAGTTTTTATTAAGTGTCTTCTGCAGTAGCTACTTGTATCATAAATGACAACCGTGCTAAATATTTTCTTTTGGATAACCATAGTGTCTTGGCATGGCATTGCACACACCTTGATTTATTCTACACGGCACTAGCACATGTACGGGGTAACTCTATCCACCAAGGCTTGGATAGATAAGAAAGAAATCACCTAGTTGTTTGCCTCCTCTGGGAAGTGAATCTGAGACCTCATGGTTCTCAACCCACTTCATTGACCACTAGGCCACACCCTTGGGTGCCACAACAGTGTTATTACGTTCAACCAAGGCCTTTCTACTTGTGCAAGGATGTAAAAGATGTTCTTGATCTTTGTTTAGGTTGGATTACCGTTTGCATTTAGGAAATTCATTATTGTGTCTACTAGAGATTGGGGTATACAGTAAAGTCTTCAATAGTGAATTGCTAGATTCTTGTGCAAAGTATCTTTCTTTGTGGAGTGGGGATGGGGGGAACTAAATTGCCCACTGCCTGGATTGGCTCACACATTTTTTGTAACTATGGACAAATTTCATTCATTACCCATTTTTTTCAAATGAATATACATATGCCATCCATTCTACTTTGGCAACTTTATGTTAGCTTCACATGTTATGGAACTGGATGAGATGATATTCAATTGTAGGTTAAGTAGGTTAAACCACGTTCTGTGAATAGGGATTTCATATGGTTATAATTCATTAATAAGTTGTAATTTCTTTCCCATCAGAAGACACACAATCTCTGTCAATATAGAGGGCAAGTTAAGAAGACCATCACACTGATATCCACAATTTTCTTTTTGGTGTGGAAGTGCTTCTTGTAAGTAATTGTTGAGTAATTCATTTAAGTTTTAATTTTGTGATGTAGGTATTGAGAAGGAAGTTTCTGCTTTACAATCAGAGGTATGTCCAGATTTTGATTCTGATGACTGTTCTTGAAAGTGCATAATGTGTGTTCATGAGATACACTTTTTTTGCGATTTTAGAGCTTGTATAACTTTTCATATATATCACACTTCCTTTACTTGTGGTTCTTCACATGATATCACATCAATAAGAGATATTTTTATTTCTTTCTTTCATGGAACAGGAAAAAAAACTTGTTGCTGAAATAAAAAGGACTGCTAAATCTGGAAATGAGGTGGGTCTCGAGCACCATCCCTGGAGACTGAATTAGCAGTTGTAATTTATTGTGTTGCTGCTTAAGTAATAGATGAATACTCAGATGGTACTATATCATTTGGAACTCATATGTCATCTGCTTTTCTCTCTGCATTTTCAGACAGCAACAAAAGTTCTAGCACGTCAGTTAATTAGGCTCAGGCAGCAAATTGCCAACTTGCAAGGTAGTCGGGCTCAAATGAGAGGTATAGCGACTCACACACAGGTATTCCTCCTAGTCCATGTTACATGCTTACTGATTTCAGTTCTTCATTCCTCTTTTACGGATGCATTTGAAAAGCTTAATGCCCATTGCAGGCAATATCTGCCCAATCTTCGGTTGCTGCAGGCATGAAAGGAGCCACTAAGGCTATGACTGCTATGAATAAGGTTTGATGGCCAAAGATCATGATATCTAATTTAATATTTTCCATTTGCTTGTTTGAGAGATCTGCATACACTTTACCCTTCCCAGACCCACTTTTGGGACTGCACTGGGTTTGTTGTTGTTGTATGAGAGAATGAAACATAAAAAAAAATCTCAATTGTTTTTATTCTTAAAAAAAGAATGAAATATAAACTCATCTTCATACACACGTGGCTATAATTCAAGGAAATGGGGAGACCGACGAGGTTGTCTCGCATCGTATTGGAGCGTGGTGGATGAAATGGAAGCTCGCATCTAGTGTCTTATGGGATAAAAATGTGTCACTGAGACTTAAAGGTAGGTTCTATAGAGTGGTTGTTAGCCCAACCTTGTTGTACGGGGTTGAGTGTTGTCCAGTCAAGAACTCTCACATTCAGATGATGAAGGTAGCATACATGATGATGCTTAGATGAATTTTTAGGCATACTAGGAGGGACAAGGTTTGGAATGAAGATATACGGGACAAGTGGGGTGGCTTCCGTGGAGGATACGATGCGGGAAGTGAGTCTAAGATGGTTTAGGCTTGTGAAGAGTAGCACAGATGCCCCAGTGAGGAGGTGCGAGAGGTTGACAATGATAGGTCTAAGGAGAGGTAGACCGAAGAAGAATTGGGGAGAGGTCATTAGACACGACAAGACACATTTCAGCTTAACGAGGACATAACCCTAGAAAGGAGAGCATGGAGGTCAAAGATTAGGGTAGATGGTTAGTATGTAGTCCAGCAATCTCTCCCTTCCCTATAGTAGAGCGTAGGTCAAGCCTGGAGCACCTATCTAAGCCCTTGCTAGTATTATCACTATTGTGCTAGCATTATCTTATTCTCCAATTTTATTTTATTACTATTGTTGATTCTTGTTCTTTGGTTTTCTTTACTATTTGATGTCAGTACTTCTCTGTCTTCAATATTTTCATCGTAACTTTTTTTACGCTTGCACTCTTCTGAAAAATCATCTTTCTTGAGCCGATGGTGTATCAGAAACAACCTCTCTACCCACAAAGGTAGGGGTAAGGTTTGCATACACCCCACCCTTCCCAGGCACCATTTGTGGGATTACACTAGGTATGTTGTTGTTGTGTTCATCTTCATATACATGGAGATGGATCTCATGATGAGAGGGTTCCTGCACTCTTCACTGGTTGGTGGGACGCTACTTCTCGTTCACTTGAACCCTCTTAGCTCCTTGTGGATGAATTAAAGATGTGGGTCATATTGGGACTAGCAGTTTGATCCTTCTTCTTCTTGCCTCCATTATTTGGTTTATTTTCATATTACTCATTAAAACATGACATTTGTGTTGTATGTGAAGTCACCATCATTCCTTCTAAATTTTAATAACTATCAGTTGACTCAATGCAGCAAATGGACCCTGCAAAGCAAGCGAAGGTGATGCAAGATTTCCAGAGGCAATCAGCTCAATTGGATATGACGGTAAGACTGATTGCACATTATCTACTGATTCTAAAATAAAATCATATCTCCTTCATTTCCACTCAGATTATTAGAAGTCAACTCAATAATATGGTGTTGGTATATGTAGACTGAAATGATGTCAGATGCCATAGATGATGCTATAGATGATGACGAAGCAGAAGAGGAAACTGAAGATTTGACAAATCAGGTATGCTTTTAAAATCCCCATTTTGTAATGACTGAAAATAGTTAGTGGACGTGCACCAAGCAATGTGTATTTACTTTATGCTATCTTAGTAGTTGATTTAATTGAAAAGATCCATTACGTATTGATTGCTATAGTGATGCAAGTCTTCATAAAAACTCGCACTAAGTTTGGGAAACCTTATCCTTTCCTGCGAAAACCAAAGCATCAAAGACATCGGTCACCTAGTAAATAAACGATGGTCTGCGATGTCATTATGGGTGTCTTTAGGATCATTGTCTTTTTAATAGAATGTATTATTCTGGATTCTTTTCATGGAAAATGGTAAAAAAAGTTGCCGCTAACATTTGTGATTTGTCTTATATATGCCGTTCACTAATCTATCAGCTCATAAAAGCCCCCAATGTTATCTTCTATCTCAAATATACCCCCGAAATAAAAAAGGTCCAAATATGTCCCTCACACTAAAGGTGGAAGCTGCGTCGGGGTATTTTTGGACCTTTTTAATTGTTTAGAGGTTCAGTAGAGTCCATTTAGGACTCCAGGATCTCAGATTCAAATGGTGACGAAGTTTGCACCAAATATTGCATATGTATTTTCATTGAAAATGGAATGACGATTGAATGTGGAATATTCTTTCTAGAAATCAATTAATTATGAAATGCATTAAAAAATACTAAATTTCTTTACACATGGTCCCACCTACTTATCGGCTTCTTGCATGTTAACTCAATCTTATTTTTGCAGGTCCTTGATGAAATTGGAATTGATGTTGCCTCACAGGTTAGTTTTTCATTATTGTTTCACATTGGAAAAAGTAGTATTTTACTTGCAAGAAGGAAAGGAGTTAAGTGCCGACAATTACCGTGTTAAATTGAAGATCCCGTGTTTTAATCTGGACAGATGTCAGCAGCTCCCAAGGGCAAAATTTCTGGAAAAAGGACTGAGGAATCAAGCAGGTTCGTCTTCATTTTCTTTTGATATAGTCTTTTTGTTACTTTATTGCCCTTGAGTTTGTTCTGAAGACAGGACTTGAAAGAAAAGTATGCTTTAGCTTGAACAATGAAGTTAAACCATAAAGATAGTGTAATGAAGATGAATGTGTGGTAGTCACACAACATGGGTTCGAATTCTATTGATGAATTAAGTTTGGTATTTTAATGGAGAAGGACAGAGGGAAGAGGCTCAAATATCCATCGAGTTTGAAGCTAGAAACAACATATTTCTCAGATATTCAAAAAAAGAATCGAGTGTATTCTTTAACATGCGTCTGAGCTATTGATCTGAGCTATCACTAACATGCGTCCTTCGCTAGAAATTGCTAGCCTAGTTAAAGCCGTGCTAGTCTTCACTCGACTATCTTGGTGTTGGAGCTGTTGATCTGAGCTATCACTCTAATTTCAACCGAGCTTAACAAATCGAGTGTATTCTTTAACAAGCTCTTGGCGGTTCAAACTTACCAATTTGGTGAAACAATTAAAACCACAAAAATTGTAGGCCAGCTTTGTCTGAGCTACTTTAAAAAATTGAAAAGGAGAGTATAGAGACTAAAAACGGAATACATAACAGGAGCTATTACAACTAATGATGAACTAATTTTGACTCAAGTACTAGTGTATCCTCGAGCAAAATTACTAGACATCTTGAGTGCACTGCTCGTTAATAGATAAAGTATGTTGCGGTTTCGGTTTTCTATTTTTCTTTTCTTCCTGTAAATAATCGTATCATATTAGTATGAAGTGCTCTTTTCATGCTCTTTGATCTCATTAACTCGCTCATGTATATTTTGTTGTTGTGCTTTCGTGCTGGCAGTTCGGGGATCGATGAACTGGAGAAGAGATTGGCTGCACTTAGAAATCCTTGATCTCAGTACATTGGTCTAGTCCTTATGGAGTTTCACCACACACAAAACATGATTCCTGTAAGTTTTATGTACATAATTTTGTTCCAAGAATGATGTAATGCATCAATCCGTGATCTTCTTTCAGTGATAAATGGTTGTCCAAAAGCTACAAACAATGTATTTGTT
>JAJOOO010012061.1:0-14126 GCA_029582685.1 Solanum piurae | reverse complement strand
GATCCACTAGCTTAACTTACGTGATCATCTAAAAAGTATGACCCGTTAAATCCCATGTTTGGCTACATGGTTCTTATGGAGAGTTGAGTTAATATGAAGTCGTGTCCCCAATTCGGTGCTCAATACTACTCCCAGAATAAACTTTAGCTCATAAGTGTTTTAAATACATCTTTCTTTAGTTTGAGATAATTGCTCAAAGATTAGCCCAAAGGCTCTCTTGGAAAACATAGCTCCTTTCTTACTCAAATGTAAAAACATTTATAAACTTCTTTGGGAATACTTAGTTCCCTAATAACTTTTGAGAAATGAACTCAACTTTATACTCTTGGCTTAACTTGAACTTGAGCCTAAAACGAAGTTAAAACGTTCAATAAAGACTCTTGAAAACTTTAAAAACTTGCTTCGACTTGCTTCTCAACTTCTCTTGACTTTGATCCTAACTTTTCCTTGAATTGGATTATGGATTCAAGGCTCATGATTCGTGATAGGAAATGTCTCTTGATGTTTATGAATAGTTTCGATTAGCTAAACTTGAGAAAATTTACGAAAACACCGTCTTGGAACAAGTCCGCGACGTGGAGATGCTCCTAAATAAATGCGTGCGAAAATTACTTTTGAAATAATGGAGTCCGCGTCCTGTCCGCGACGCGGAGCAGATTTTTGTTCACAGGGGGAACAAGTCCGCGACGCGGACTTGTTTCATGCAAGCTGCCCGACTTTTCTCCTTCATTTTTTCAACTCTAAACCCTCTTAACTTCAAAGGTTCTTTCCCCAAACACTTGGGATCATTAAAACCCTTAATATACAATAGATTCAACTCGGCATTCCATTCGGAAACATGTACCAAATCAACAAGAAACTTCAACACAACCACAAGAATTCAACAACACAACCAATCTTTTTCTGGGAATTAAAACAAGTTTGGTGTGTGGGGGACTGAACTAACCCCACGCTATGATCTCATATACCTAGTAGGTATCACCCCCAATGATATCCACGACGATCTTGACGAACTTAGCTTCCTCTTCTCTTTCTCCTCTTCTCTCCTCTCTTCTCTATCAAGACCCTAACTCTCACTTTTAAAAGGGAAAACTGATTTTAAATCAGTCTAAAACCTTAATATAACCAAAAGAAATGGTTAGGGAAAAGACCAAACTACCCTTAAAAATTCGGATTGCACTACCCTATGCCAACATCCCAACTTCCAAAGGGCATAACTCACTCATACGAACTCGGAATCGAGCAAACTCGACGGCGTTGGAAAGATTATTCCAAGAGCTTTCCAAACATAACTGAAAAATACACCTAACTCATCCTGAGCTAGGGGTTATGACTGTTTGAAGTTGACCAAAAACTCAATTTTTTTCCATACTTAACTAAATTTCCAGATTTGAATTCCTTCCAAAATGACTATTTCCAATTACAAGCTTCTTCATAGCTATTTCAAATTGCAAGATGTCACAATATCTTTCCCTTGGGAACATTCGTCCTCGAATGAGATTACTTTTACTAGGCTAAGTGTTTAACATCAAACTCAAACACCCAACAAGCACATAAGGCCAACAACAACAACATGCTCGCTATAAATTAAAGAGCACTAAGAAGGAAATTAATACCTTGATATGCATTTCCTCCGGATTCAAAGAGATTTGGATATCTCTTCTTCATGTCCTCTTCGGCTTCCCAAGTGGCTTCCTCAACTAATTGGTTCCTCCAAAGGACCTTGACTGAGGCTACCTCTTTTGTTCTCAATCTACGAACTTGACGATCTAAAATCTGAACAGGAATCTTCTCATAAGATAAGCTATCCTTGATCCTGACACTTTCAGTTGGTAGGATAACTGAAGGATCGCCTATGCACTTCTTCAACATGGAGATGCGAAATACCGGATGAACCCCTGCTAATTCTTGTGGTAGCTCCAACTCATAAGCAACATTGCCAATCATCTTGGCTATGCGGTAAGGTCCAATATACCGGGGACTAAGTTTCCCCTTCTTACCAAACCTCATAACCCCCTTCATGGGTGAAGCCTTCAAATATACCCAATCATCTACTTTGAACTCTAACGCCCTTCTCCTAACATTAGTGTAGGATTTTTGACGACTCTGAGCCGTTTTCAACCTCTTTTGAATCACTTTCACCTTCTCCATAGCTTGGTGAACTAAATCTGGTCCTATCAACCCTGCTTCACCAACTTCAAACCATCCAATAGGAGATCTACATCTTCTCCCATAAAGAGCTTCATATGGAGCCATCTGGATGCTAGAGTGATAACTGTTGTTGTAGGCAAACTCAATGAGAGGTAGGTGATCATCCCAATTACCTTTGAAATCAATCACACAAGCCCTCAACATACCTTCTAAAGTCTGAATAGTGCGCTCTGCTTTCCCATCAGTCTGAGGATGAAAGGCAGTACTTAAGTTCACCTTTGAACCCAAGCCTTTATGAAAAGATTTCTAGAACTGTGCAGTAAAATGTGCACCTCTATCTGAAATAATGGAGACTGGGACTCCATGAAGTCTCACCACTTCTTGAATATATAACCTGGAAAAATCTTCTGCTGAATGGGTAGTCTTTACCGGCAAAAAGTGGGCTGATTTTGTCATTCTGTCGACAATCACCCGAATAGAATCATATTGTCTGCGAGACCTTGGCAACCCTGTAATGAAATCCATATTGATCATCTCCCACTTCCATTCTGGAAGTTCTATATTCTGCGCCAAACCACCGGGCCTTTGGTGCTCGACTTTCACTTGCTGGCAATTTGGACACTTAGCAACAAACTCTGCCATGCCCTTCTTCATGCCATTCCACCAATAAATTTCTCTCAAATCACGATACATCTTTGTGGAACCCGGATGAATGGAATATCTGGAGCTATGAGCTTCCTCCATATTCTTTTCTTGGAGTCCATCCACCATAGGTACACACAATCTACCTTGATATCTCAAAACACCATCTTCCCCTTGTTCAAAAGCTAATATTTTTTTCTTTTGAACATTTGCCTTCAACTCAAGCAAAATGGGATCTTGGTCTTTTTTCTCTTTCACTTCTGACACTAATGATGACTCGGCCCCGCTCATCACTGTTATTCCTCCTTCTACAGAATCCATAAGTTTGATTCCCAGGTGTGCTATTTTGTGCATATATTTTGCTAACTCTCTCTTTCCTTCTTCAATATGGGCAATGCTACACATAGACAACCTGCTTAAAGAATCAGCAATAACAGTAGCCTTACCTGGGTGGTAAAGAATACTAAGGTCATAATCCTTGAGTAATTCTAACCACCTCATCTGTCTGAGATTAAGCTCTTTCTAAGTAAGCACATATTGAAGACTCTTGTGATCAGTTAATACATCAACAAGCACACCATACAAGTAATGATGCCATATCTTCAAAGCAAACACTACAGCAGCCAACTCTAAGTCATGGGCTGGGTAGTTCTTCTCATGAACCTTCAACTGTCTGGAGGCATAAGCTATAACCTTGCCATTCTGCATTAAGACACAACCCAAACAAACTCTAGATGCATCACAATACACCACAAAACCTTGAGTACCTTCTGGTAAAGTCAAAACTGGAGCAGTAATCAATCTCTTTTTCAATTCCTGAAAGCTTTTCTCACAAGCTTCAGACCATTGAAATTTCATTGTCTTCTGAGTCAACTTGGTCAAAGGAAATGAAATAGATGAGAACCCCTCTACAAACCTTCTATAATAGCCAGCTAAACCCAAGAAACACCTAATATCAGTTGGAGATGTGGGTCTAGGTCATTTCTGCACTGCCTCAATTTTTCGAGTATTAACTCTAATTCCATCACCAGACACAACGTGGCCTAGGAAAGCCACAGACTCAAGCCAAAACTCACACTTAGAGAACTTGGCATACAACTCATTGTCTTTCAAAGTCTGAAGAACTATTCTGAGATGACTAGCATGATCTTCTTCATTCCTTGAATATATTAGTATGTCATCAATGAACACGATAACAAATATATCTAAATAAGGTTTGAAGACTCTATTCATAAGTTCCATGAATGATGTCGGTGCATTGGTCAAACCAAAAGACATGACCAAAAAATCATAATGACTGTATCTGCTTCTGAAAGTTGTCTTTGGAATATCACATTCCCTTACTCTTAATTGATGATAGCCTGATCTAAGGTCAATTTCCAAAAAATAGGAAGAACCCTGAAGCTGATCGAAAATATCATCAATCCTTGGAAGAGGATACATATTCTTGATGGTAACCTTGTTCAACTGGCGGTAGTCTATACACATCCTAAGGGAACCATATTTCTTTCTCACAAACAAGACCGGAGCGCCCCAAGGTGAGACACTTGGTCGAATGAAACCCTTATCTAGGAGATCTTTCAACTGCTCTTTCAACTCTACTGGTGCCATTCTATATGGAGGAATAGAGATAGGATGAGTATCAGGAATGATGTCTATGCCGAAATCTATATCTCTCTCAGGAGGAATTCCGGGTAGGTCATCAGGAAAAACTTCTGGAAACTTTCTTACTATGGGAACTGACTGAATGAGAGGTATCTCAACACTAGAGTCATTAACTCGGACTAAGTGGTAGACACAACCCTTCGAAACTAACTTTCTCGCCTTAAGGTATGAAATGAAACGACCCTTAGGCACTGCTGAACTACTACTCCACTCTATGACTTGCTCAATCGAAAACTGAAACTTGACCACTCGAGTTCTACAATCTAATGATGCATAACAGGCATGAAGCCAGTCCATACCTAAAATGACATCGAAATCTACCATGTCTAACTCAACCAAATCAGCCATGGTGCTCTTGTGATTGATGGAAACTGGACAATCACGATAGACTCTTTATGCTAGAATAGACTCCCCAACAGGTGTAGAAACACAAAAGGGTTCACAAAGTCTTTCAGGAAGAACACCAAACTTATTTGCAACATAAGAGGTCACAAAAGATAAACTTGCTCTTGGGTCTAGCAAAGCATACACATCAAAAGCAAAGACTTTGATCATACCAGTGACAACATCTGGAGAGTTCTCTTGCTCAAGGCGACTGGTGATTGCATAGAGGCAATTTGCTTCTCCGCCAGTACCAGAAGTAGCTACTCTAGGTGCAGCCTTGTCAGGTGGAGCAACTGATGAAGACTGGGCTCTATTGCCTGGATTTCCACTACCTTTCTTATTCTTAGGGCACTCCTTCATGAAGTGACCCTCTTGCCCACACTTAAAACAACTTGTCTGGCCATCACGATATCTACCTGGGTGGGTATACCACACCTAGCACATGCGGGAGTCAAACTACCTCTTTGTGCCACACTACATGGGGACTATGCTGGTCTAGCCTTGAAGTCCTGCGATTTCTAGCCATTATACTCACCTCTGTATCTGGGGGCAGGTTCCCTAGTAGATGGTGGAGCAGGTCCCTTTTGCCTTTATTGAAAGGACGAACGGTTCGCATTGCCTCTTTGCGGCCCGGACTCATTTCCGGTCTTAGCTTTCTTATTTCTGAACTCTTCCCTGCCCCTCAGCTTCTCTTCCTCAACCTGCTGCACATAAACCATCAACCTTGATATGTCCATGTCCCCGATAAGCATTGCAGCCCTACATTTCTTACTCGACAGACGAGACAGCCCAGCAACAAACAAGCTCATTCTACTCCTTATGTCCGCAACCATCTCCGGAGCATAACGGGATAGTTGGGTGAACTTCAGCCCATACTCATGAACACTCAAAGAATTTTGCTTAAGTGTGAGGAACTCACGAACCTTGGCCTCTTTCAATTCTCGAGGGAAGAAACGCCCCAAGAAGGCTTCCTCAAAACAGGCCCAGCTCTGCCCCCTTTCCACTGGTCGAACCAAGTTCTAGCAACATCCTTCAATTGATACGTAGCTAGTTCAAATCGCTCAGTATCCGCCACATGCATCACATCAAAAATCTTCTTCAGCTTCTCAATAAAGTGCTCTGGATCCTCAGTAGTGCTCGAACCCATGAAACTCAGAGAATTCATCCCCAAGAACTCATGAATCCTTGAAGTGTCAGCTTCTTCATGTTGAGCTCCCCTCTGCTAACCAATCTGATTAGTTACAGTTTGAATCAGAATCCTAATTGCCTCTCTGAACTCATCATTAGTAACTTCCCCTTGAGTTTGCACTCCAGGTGCATAAGGTAACTCTTGCTCCTCAACATAACGTCGTTATGGAGGACGCCCTCTGCCAACTCTTCGTGGAGGCATGATTATCTGAAAACACGCGCAAGCACGAATTAGAAAGAAACTTTTAAAGATAAACTTAAACGCACGAGATGAGTGTGAAAGAAATGAGAAATCTTCCTAAGTGTCGTAGCCTCCCAATTATAGATGTGGCGCGCTTCACACCTATAACTAGGACTCTATAGACCCGGCTTCATAGACTCCTAAGGACTCTTGAACTCTGGGCTCTGATACCATTGATGGCCCCAAGCGAACCCTTGGTCTGACTTACTTAACTCAGCGGAAAACTTAACTCAACAGAAAAGCTCCATGCAATGAAAGGTCATAAACAACCTAACTGATAAAATATGGCCAAAAAGGCAACTCGTGTCTCAAAATAGAATATTTATATATACATAGATGAGAGACTCAATACTACCTGACTGACTGACTGTCTATGAAGCCTCTTTAACACTGAAATGGAAGTTGGGACAGACCCCACAATATCCTAATAAAACAAAACTAGGAACGCAAAATAACAGAGTCCTCCGGAATGCAAAGAGGCTCACCACTGACTCTAGAGTTCTCAACTGGATCAACGTCGTGCTGGATGCTGATCCTGAATACCTGCGTCTGCATCATAATAAGATGCAGGCCAACTAGCATCAGTACATTGAATGTACGAGTATGCGAGCTGGAAAGTTAAACAACAACTTAAGCTTGAAAGGAGTACAAAAGAACTATTACCTTGGCTCTGTTCAACTCATGAATAACTGAACTCAATATAAAGCAATAAGACACATGCGATATATAAAGCTTGTAAAACAGTGTAAACAACTTAGTTCGTTAAGGATAAAGCAATAGCAAACTCAACTTTACTTATATAAAAGTAATATAACTTTAGTGGGAGATTCTTTAACCGACAACCACCACTATGAGCCCTAGTGATGATACAACGTTTTACCTCACGTTGCCCAAGGACCATCCTATATCTTGTCGTGATATAGGACCTTACTTAACTTAGTGGATCCACTAGCTTAACTTACGTGATCATCTAAAAAGTATGACCCGTTAAATCCCATGTTTGGCTACATGGTTCTTATGGAGAGTTGAGTTAATATGAAGTCGTGTCCCCAATTTGGTGCTCACTACTACTCCCAAAATAAACTTTAGCTCATAAGTGTTTTAAACACATCTTTCTTTAGTTTGAGATAATTGCTCAAAGATTAGCCCAAAGGCTCTCTTGGAAAACATAGTTCCTTTCTTACTCAAATGTAAAAACATTTATAAACTTCTTTGGGAATACTTAGTTCCCTAATAACTTTTGAGAAATGAACTCAACTTTATACTCTTGGCTTAACTTGAACTTGAGCATTAAAACGAAGTTAAAACGTTCAATAAAGACTCTTGAAAACTTTAAAAGCTTGCTTCGACTTGCTTCTCAACTTCTCTTAACTTTGATCCTAACTTTTCCTTGAATTGGATTATGGATTCAAGGTTCATGATTCGTGAATGGAAATGTCTCTTGATGTTTATGAATAGTTTCGATTAGCTAAACTTGAGAAAATTTACGAAAACACCGTCTTGGAACAAGTCCGCGACGCGGAGATGCTCCTAAATAAATGCTCGCGAAAATTAATTTTGAAATAATGGAGTCCGCGTCCTGTCCGCGATGCGGAGCACATTTTTGTTCACAGGGGGAACAAGTCCGCGACGCGGACTTGTTTCATGCAAGCTGCCCGACTTTTCCCCTTCATTTTTCCAACTCTAAACCCTCTTAACTTCAAAGGTTCTTTCCCCAAACACTTGGGATCATTAAAACCCTTAATATACAATAGATTCAACTCGGCATTCCATTCGGAAACATGTACCAAATCAACAGGAAACTTCAACACAACCACAAGAATTCAACAACACAACCAATCTTTTTCTGGGAATTAAAACAAGTTTGGTGTGTGGGGGACTGAACTAACCCCACGCTATGATCTCACATACCTAGTAGGGATCATCGCCGACGATATCCACTACGATCTTGACGAACTTAGCTTCCTCTTCTCTTTCTCCTCTTCTCTCCTCTCTTCTCTATCAAGACCCTAACTCTCACTTTTAAAAGGGAAAACTGATTTTAAATCAGTCTAAAACCTTAATATAACCAAAAGAAATGGTTAGGGAAAAGACCAAACTACCCTTAAAAATTCGGATTGCACTACCCTATGCCAACATCCCAACTTCCAAAGGGCATAACTCACTCATACAAACTCGGAATCGAGCAAACTCGGCGGCGTTGGAAAGATCATTCCAAGAGCTTTCCAAACATAACTGGAAAATACACCTAACTCATCCTAAGCTAGGGGTTATGACTGTTTGAAGTTGACCAAAAATTCAATTTTTTTCCATACTTAACTAAATTTTCAGATTTGAATTCTTTCCGAAATGACTATTTCCAATTACAAGCTTCTTCATAGCTATTTCAAATTGCAAGATGTCAGAATAATTTAAACAAATAATATTACAAGACATATCAATATTAGTAAAAGTGTAGGGTGGTGAAGATGAACACTATAGAAAGTGGGAGTAGAGATAAGGTGTTTAGAGAGAACATATCAAATGCATCCAAAATATATCATTAAATCTCTAAGCAGCTAGGTAGCTTTTATCCAAAATATCATTAAGATTTACGTGATCATTGAGTACGTGTGATTCACAATGTACATATAAAAAATTATTACGTCTCAATCACTAATTAATAGGTTTAATTTAAATTTGATTTGTTCCATACATTTAACTTTTCTATAGAGAACCTAAACCGTCTAACTATAATCATGGTTAAAAGCCGCATTGTTGTTATGAGATCAAAAGTACTTCTTTTGAAAAATAATAATGTTTTTTTAATAAATTAAAGTGTTTAACAAATCATATATTCACAAGCCATTCGTTTAATAAATTACAGTCGAAGTGATTCTTTAATAACCATGTTTAACTGCATCCAAAGTTTACAAACAAATAATGTTAAGACTACTTTTATAATCAAAGCATATAAGTTCATCTTTATTCATTTGTTAAATTAAATATATTTATATTCACTCCGTATTTTTTTAGTTGTCATTGTGTTCTTTTTTAGAGTTAAATGATAAGAACTTTGACTAACATTTTACGATGTATTTTTTATCGAATTGATATGCAAAAAATTGCAATTTGTAGTACTTTTCGTATATTTTTTGAATATCTAAATTTTTAATTTAAAATATCTTCAATGTAATCTATTTAACTTTGAAAATAATTCAAATTAATTTTTGAAAAGTGCAACATAACAACTAAAAATGGATGGAGAAAGTATTATTTACAAAAATTTAAAATTGGAGTTAAAGTTGTATTTGATTAAGATCGAATATGATCACTTTTTAAAGAATAATTATTTTTTAACGTACCTCCTACATGATGACTTTACGTAATGAACACAAAATTGGATGAAATTTACCCTGCTAACGTCTACCAACCTTACCTTTTAATTATTTGTTAAAATAGCAAGTCTCTATACTAGTTATATGTCTCACACATTGAAGGACAATAGATACTATTATTCATGTAACAAAAACGTGCAAATGAACCCATGCAACTAACACTCTGTTGGATCATTGTTACCCATTGTTACATAATATATTGTATTGTATTGCACTCTATTGTAATGTATTGTATGGTAGATACACTGTTTGGCTAGATTGTATTGTTTGTTGTTGTTTAATAACATTTTAATTATTTGGTTTGATTGTATCATATTGTATTGTAATTTATAAATTTACTAAAATATCCTTAACTATTCTAGGCAGTGGTTGGAGCCACCTTAGAATGAGGGGGGTCATCCCCCCCTTCGGCCAAAAATTATATGATTTATACATGGTTAAAATAATTTTTTAAGTGTATATAGTAGATGTCGAACCCCCTTCGGTTACTTCGTATGTCTATTTTTTTAGATTTTGAACCCCCTTATTATAAATCCTGGCTCCGCCACTGATTCTAGGGTAGGAGGTTTGACTAGAATTAAATAATATAAGGTAAAGGGTAAAATAGTATTTTGAAATATTATGTAAAGATATAATTGGAAAAAGAAATTAAGTAACAATGGGAACACACCAAATCGGTTGTTCCATAAAATAGGGGTTTTCATTGTTACGTAACAACGAAATTTAACAGTACAATACAATACATTTTAAGTAACAATCAAAATAAACATTGTAGGTATAGTAACGATACAATACAATACAATGATTAACAATGATCCAAATAGAGTGTAAGTAGCAATGTGGTGCTCTATCGCTTCTATTCCACTCGATGTAATATTAATGTGATTATGAATAAAAAAATCAAGGCTCTTTATTTATTAGTTTCTACTTCCAAACAATTGATTTAATACTCAAATCTGATTCAGATATATTTGAATTTAAATTATAAGGTTTATAATCGTATAAAACAAACTTGAATCATCAATTTATCAAAATAACAATAAATTTAACAAACTCATTTAACATTATTTTTATTTTTTATTGAATGTACATATGACTGATTGAAGTGTATAAAAATTGATTAAAACTTCAGTTATATGTGTTTGAAGTGCAATTTTTTTATTTTTTATTTTGCCCAATTATTCTTTGAGTTTCAACACTCAATTTACTCAAATTCAAAACTAAGTTATATATATATATATATATATATATATATATATCATATAACGCAAACCCTATCCTTCAATTATTAATTTGTTAAAAAAAAAAATCTAAAAAAATCATTTTGCATAATAGTGATTTGCCATTATTTTTAAGATCCATTCTTGATTGGTATCAAAATAATTAGTGGTATAAATCTCGATCGTAGTTCATTGACATATTTTACTTGTGGGATAATAGTAATTCCGTGCGATCCTAGCACATTAATATCAATTTTTGGAATTGTTAGCCTATTATTTATATTCAGTGGTGAATATAAATTATTAAAATGAAGTAAAACACATGTTATTTAATTAAGGTTAGATAAAATGAACCATAAATTCAAACACATGATATGTATATATTATATTGGTATATACATCATATGCAGGTAAATTTTACTCTTAATAATTATGGTAAGTAAAATTAGGTGTTGCAACTTACTTTTATTAGTGCAATAATCTCATGAATGGTTCTCCACCTGATGTCAAGTTTCAAGAGTCCTTTAAGCACAATGGACAATATTCTCAGGTAATATTTATTAATTTTACCAATTACTCTAGTTGAAGCCAAATTAAATAATAAATCCTACAAATTGATTTATTGGCCTTTTTTTTTTTACTCAAAACTTATTATTTAAGAATTATTTTGGAGACAAATAATAAATATTTTTATTTAATTTGATACTTTGCATGTTATTCAGTGTAATCCATAATATGTATTGTTGATTGTAAAAAAAATGGTGTTAGAGTGACATAATAATGAAGCTTGATATTAGGTATTTAAAATGAATAAAACTTATTTAAGGTGGTGTCTAAGTGAAAATTTCGTGTCAATCTTAAGAAGCTATTGATGGATTCAGCCTTTTAAGAAGCCCCACCTCCCATTTACTATTTTAAAACCCTTATGTATTTACCAAAGTAAAACATCAAAAATAATTAATCTTTATAAATCAAGATAATAAACCATTTCATTTATGAAAGTGGTTCTTTAAAGTAAACTTCAAATGAGTATTAGTTAATACTAGTTAGTCAAATAGAGGGGATGCTTTCAATACTTCTCTCTTGATTAAAAGTAGTTGTAAAACATTATGGCATCGTTTGGTTGGTGAGATGAGATTTTCATGGAATTAGCTATCATATCTTTTTTCTGGATAGTTAATCCCGCCAATTTAGTAAAAATGTGAAATTTTGACTAATATTCATAATCAAGCATACAATAAAATAATACGAAACTTACAGAAATTTCACTAGTTTTGTAACACCCCAGAAAATTTTTCGAACTAAGATTCGAACCGTTCTTCGTAGTGAGTGAGATTTTACCAAGGAATTAAAAATTTCTTGAGTGTTAAGGTCACTAGATGTAGCACCTTGAGTTTCAAAAAGAATTAAATTGGAAATAGCAAAATCTGAAATTTTGCAAGTTATGCTTAAGTATGAGTTTGGGTCGACTTCAAACGACCATAACTCCTAGCTCAGGATGAGTTAGGTGTGATACCAGATACCGTAGGAAAGACCTTTGAATTATATCTCCAACGCCGTTGAGTTTGCTAAGTTTAGAGGTCGGCTGAGTGAGATGTGGCCTTTTGAAGTTAGGCTGTCCAGTTAAGGAAAGTCAAAACCGGGTTTTAGAGGGGTATTTTGGTCTTTTCCTTACCAAAACGGATTTAATTCGTTTTTAGTAATATTTTAGGGGTCTAATCTGATTAGGTTCAGTTTTATAATCATAAAATTAGCCTAGGGTTTTAGTTGAGAGTTCAAGAAGAGAAAAGAAGAGAAAAGAGGAGAAAAGAGGAGAGGATCAAGTTCGTCGAGATTCGTGCGTCTTGTTGCGGATTTTCGCCATGGGTTTAATCATATGTAAGCTTTCATAGTGTTGGGTTCTTTCACCCACACACCAATCATGATTTATTCAGCGTAAATTCGTTCTTGAAATTTAAAGATTAGAGTTCTTGATAAGTGTTCTTGAAGTTTCATTAAGTTTTGATGTAAGATTCTGCTTAGGTCAACTTTAAACGACCATATCTCTTAGAATATAAAGATTTACGTGAGCCATAACCTATCCAATTAAAGGTATTTGAATCTACTTTCCAACGCCACCAATTTCACGTCAATCCAATTTCTGAGTAAAAAGTTATGACTATTTTAGTAACCTATACAGTGCTGTTACGAATTAGCCGACGGAAAAATATTAAAAAGAGTTGTTTTTGTCTTTTTACCTCCAAGAAAACCATAAACGAATTTCTTAACTAATAAAAGGCTCGAAACAAATCAGATTTTCATCTTCACTAATGAAAATCATAATTCTTGGTCATAGAGATTTCAAGAAACTAATTCAAGAATCTCAAGAAGGGCTTTCTTGATTGTTTACCTTCAAGCTAGGTTTCAAGGTTTCTAATCAAGTTCTTCTTCAATATTATTCAAGAATCTTGTTCTTCTAGGTATGTAAGGCTATCATAGAGTTGGACTAGTTCGTCCTCACGCCCTACATCTACTTTCAGATCAGGAAAAGAGTAATCTAGGATACTTTCCCTAGATTTAAGTATTCTTGAGATAAGTTGATTTTGAGTTCTTGAATTCGTGTTTATTTTAAAAGTTTTATTCCTAATTATCGAGTAGCTATATTGTTATTGAGATCCTTCATATCATGAATCATAACTCTTGAATTCATAATTCATAATTCAAATTCAAGAGAGAGTTAAGAGTAGAGTTCAAGGAAGCCTTTGAGTTCAATTGTGAATCCTTTGAGATCCATCATCAATTTGAGTTAAGTTTTGAGTAAGTAAGTAAGAGAATGAGAAGAGTCGTATACATGAGTTCCATGTAGTTATGTAGACCTTTGGGTTGAGTCGTTCATGCCCATAATTCCGCATGAACTCCATAAATTGAGTATCATTGAGATGAGTAGTATCTTCAAGTTCTAAGTCTTGAGTATTGAGTTGATAATACCCTTTGAGGTTATATTCCTAATCATGGGACTATTACATGCTACCCATGAAGTCCTTGAGTTGGGTTATTCATGTCAATAATTCCGCATGAACCCTATGTGTCAAGCAGTCTTGAAACGAGAAGTATATTCGAGTCCTGGAGTTGAGTAGTTCATGCTCATAAATTTCGTATGAACCCTCTGAGTTGAGCATTCTTGAAGTGAGTAGTAATGTTGAAGTTCTTGAGTTCCAAGTATTGAGTTCTATCTACGGTTATTGAAAACCTTGCATTGAGTCGTTCACGTCCATAATT
>JAJOOO010012060.1:0-10955 GCA_029582685.1 Solanum piurae | reverse complement strand
CCTAGCTCTCCACCTTCTTCTTCCTTGAACTTGAGAGAACTTTAGAGAGAGAAAGAACTTTGGGGTTTTGATTTGGAAGAATGAATTCTATAATACCATATACAAGTTTAAATACCTTTAAAAATACTTAAAAACACTTAAAAATAATAACCCATAGCACCCAAACTACCCCTCACTTAGTTGGACCTTTTTAAACAAGTCAAACTTGAGTTTTATTTTCGCAGATTTCATCGGGAAACAAGTTCGCGACGCGGAGGTGTTCCCGTAAGTTATTGGAAATTAAATTTCGAGACAGAAGAGTCCGCGATACGTCCGTGACGCGGACCAACCATTTGGCCCTTGGTGGAGCTAGTCCGCGACGCGGACATGCTCCCTCCATGAGCATTTTCAAGGTGCCCTGACAGCTTGCTCGGCCAAGGGTTGTGGTCCTCCTCGGGGGCCCTTAGGGTGGTCCCGGGGAGTCGTACTCGAACGTTTTGACCCAAAAAGCATTTATTAAGACACTAGGGTCACCTCCACTGAATTAAGACTCCAAACAACACATAAAAACATGAACAACATACTAGAACACACCAACGCGTAAAAGACTAGTTTCCGAACGTCTTGGTCGTCCCTTGACGTTTGACCTCAAACTCAACTAAACTGACCTATAAACTCATTTTCAAACATTTATACAAGTTTATCAACTACTAACACGCATGTGAAGCTCTAATTATCCTATTTCATTTTGAGGGGTGTTACATTTTCCCCAATGAACAAAAATAAAAATTAAAACATAGGGTAAAGCAAACCTGTGGCGCATATGAATCGAAGACCTCTTAAGAAGCGGGTGGGTACGGTTTCTAGGAGCTCACATGATCAACACTAGGAACACCATCAATAGCGCTCCCGTCAACTATCCCAGCACCCTCAGAAGTGCCCACACTGCTAGATGGGCCCACACCTATCTATCGGGCCCGCTGTTGTATCCTCTCCTCATCCAGTAAAGACTCCCTCATGGCCTCTGCCAACTTCTGACGCCTACTTCTTCCTTAATCTCTGAACCTCAGTATCATTAGAAGTATGGTCGGACGGTGGCACTTCCCAGCAGCACGAGAAGAATCTGGTGGCGGTATAACATCACCGAATAAGGTTGTCAGCACCACATCATCCTCCACCCTTGTAAGGGCAGACTCTGGCTCAGTCTCTGGGGGTTAGGAGTGCAGCAACATCATCACGGAGGCTAGCCAACTCCTGCTAGAACGTGGTCACATCTATGGTTGGGGATGGCCTGTCCAAAACTCTCTCCTCAAAATCATTTAGACGCTTATGAATGGCCTGAACCTTATGGTCCATCATGTGCTCCATCCTAGCGTCTGGCACCGTAATAGAGCACTGTATCCATGGCTTCACATGTTGCAGAAGTGTGGCCATCTTAGTCTCCAGCTTCTAAAGTCGAGCTAGAGGAACAAGAGTGGACCCAGAAGGGGGAGTTGCTCGAGAAGAGATAGGGGCCTGACTAGTGGCCGAGGATGGAGAAGCCTGGGTATTCGCTGTAGGGGCTGGAGGGGCAGTGTCATCAACCTGCATCTGTTACACTTCCGCAGCAAGATCATCTCCCAATGGTGGTACCTTAATTTGTGGCTCCTTGCGAGGTGAAACTAAATTATAGTCATCCCAAATAACCCCGATATCAAGAGTTTTGGTTGAGTTAAGCAACCGATCACAATGCCATACTGGTATATACGAATCCCTGCATAGTTGGAAGATGAGGCACGGGAAGGGCAAGGTGGTGGCGGCCTTGAAGGCCCTCTCATGGATCTCGACAATCAATATACGGGTAAATTCTATCTCAAGCCCCGCTACCATAGCTGCAATCATCACTGATCAGTCCCATGTGACTAAATTATCCGCCTGAGTAGGTGTCAGACGATTCCACACCAACAATCAGAAGAATTTTGCAGCAAAGCTTAGTGTTGCCTTCTTAATACCCAAGCTAGAAGTCCGTACCCACTCAGCGTGCTCTCCATTTGTAGAAATATGTCGTGCCAGCCATCTCACAAGGGATTCCCTATGCTCGGCATTCCTCTGAAATGCCCTGCTCTGATGATGCCCATCAGATAGTCGAACTCTACTGTATTGATGGGTAGAGTGTGTTTCGAGCCATAGATAAACCTACGGAAGGTGACCTCTGATATATTAACTGGAATGCCATGCACTAAGGTGGACTCAAGTGGAGGCTGAGCGACGGGTTTGGCGCGCTTGGAGATTGAACCTCTGATGGTGGCGACATAGGAAGCGTAGAACTCTCGTATTATATCCTCGTTGTATGTGCCAAGAGTCTGTGGCATCCACTCGCACTTGTGCCTCTGGAAGGGCTCCTCAATGACTGGAGCGGTGTACAGACTACCTGTGAGAACCCGTCGCTCCTCAGTGACTAGTCTGGCCATCTTGTCGTGCTCATTCAACATGCGAGCATCGATGTATATTTGGTATTGGCCCTCCACACACCACATGTTTGGATCCTTAGCAACCACTGGAGGCTCAAAATGGGGGGGGGGGGTTCTAGAGTTATCTCCTGTGCTTTCATACCCAGACAAAGAGGTGGTGCTACCGCTGGAGCTGGAGCCGGATGGGGACTCTGAGCCAGCCTGTTATCCGATCAGTGTGGCCCCCTCCTCAGACTAGGGGCAGTAACCACGTCAGAGCTCACCTGTCAGGCTCTGTTTTATGTAGTGCGGGGAGTAGTGAGAGAGGTCCTGGTGGGAGGTGGAATGTACTCCCCATCCGTATCCTCATCGAGAAGCCGCATAGAAGGAGCAAAGAATTTTGATTTACCCTTGGCGGTGTAGGTCAGAGCTTTCTTCGGGGCCATGGTAATTGTGGAAGCTTAGTTAGTACCAAAATAGTGCAATAATCCTCATGAAATAATTTTAGAACAAGAGTCAGACCAAAACACGAACTCAAAAAAATTCTGGACAGTAGCTGAACTGTCGACCTACGGTGGGTACCTACGGCCCGTGGGTCCCCTCCGTCGGTCAGATGGTTGAAAATCAGGTCCTAGATGTTGAAACCACGGATGTGCAGAAGGGTCCGTCGATGGAACGATGAACCATAGTCAACACCGTGGTTCGACACTTAAGAAAATTTTGGGGTGCCACTGGTCCACGGGCCTTGACCTACGATTCGTAGGTTGACCTACGGTTCGTAGGTTGACCTACGGTCCGTGGGTTAGTGTTGTGCCAGGTCTCAAAATTTAACGCATACTTCATGCCATATTTCAACAATTATACAATCATACTAGGCCTACACATGCATTTCAACATATATCTTGGTAGTTTATTATCCTTAGGGTTCCAATTACACATAATTCAACTTTTTAACAGATCAAAACATACGAATCCTAAGTCAAAACTTCCAATTAGACCTTTTAACTTGAATTAGTTGGTTTTACTTAACTACACACTCACATACCATCATACCAAGGGTGTTTCTAACTTGTAATTTAACATTCAAACATGAAACTAACAACCCAAGGTCAAGTTCATCGATGTGATTTCAATTGAAACAATGAAGTGATTCAAAGTTTGGGCGAAATCTGTTTACCTTACAAGTAATCACCGATGATGAGTGTGTGTTGCAATAAAAACAGTGACCCTTTGTTAGCCTTACGAAACTAAACCCGGACTGTGGAATTGTTGGAGAAGAAGAGTAGAAGTGGGGATTGATTTAGGAGAGAAGAGGGGATTTATGGGATTTGGGTAATTGATTGTAGGAGTGATATGGGGGATTGATGGATGATTTTGGTTATTTGGAGGGTTGAAAAATGATTGGGTGGGAGTTTTTGAAAGTGGGGGAATGGTTTTAAAATGAGAGGTTTTATTAAAATGGAGTCTGAGTCGGGTAAGGCAAACCCTAATTTTAGACCCACGAGACCCCGTCAACGGTCCGTGGGTCAACTTACGGACCGTTGGTCTGGTCCATAGGTCACTCTGACACTTAGAAAATTTAGAGAACTTACCTAGGATCTACGGGTTCCATCTACGGTCCGTGGATGGATCAATGGATCGTTAATGGGGTCCGTAGACCACTGCACAACTATTTGCCTTTCGTCCCTGCACATATAGCAACCATTAGGACTTTTTTTTACATTTTCTAGACACTTTTTAGACACAGACCCTATTCTATATCTAGCCAATACTAATACAAAAATAAAACACCTATCAAAAGAGCTACAAAAATCAAAATAAAATAAGAAAACTCCTATATCGAAAAGAAAAACCTATAGTTGGCTGTACATCTTGGGTTTCCTCCCAAGCAACGCTTGATTTAACGTCGCGACACGATGTAGAAACCTTGATTACTCAGACTTCATCAATATAGTAGGCCTCAATAACTTCTTGCACACTCTCCGATTTACTCATGTAGACCTTGATCCTCTGCCCGTTCACTTTGAACCTTGTTCCCTCCTTGTTCTCGAGCTTGACCGCTCTATGTGGAAACATTTGAGTCACTCTGAATGGCCCGGTCCACTTGGACTTAAGCTTGCCAGGAAACTGCATCAACCTTGAGTTGAATAAGAGCATCAGATCACCAACACCAAATTCACGATTTTCAGTCTTTTGATCATGATACTTCTTCATCTTCACCTTGTACAAGGCTGAACTTTCATATGCTTTTAGACGAAACTCATCAAGATCATTCATGTCATTCAGTCTTTGACTCGATGCAGAACCCCAATCCAAATTCAACTTCTTCAACACCCACATTGCTTTATGCTCTAGCTGTACACGCAAATGTCATGACTTCCATAGACAAGTTGGTAGGGGGACATACCTAAGGGAGTCTTGAATGCGGTGCGATAGGCCCATAGAGCATTATAAAGCCTTCTTGACCAATTAGTTCGGTTGGCGTTCACAGTCTTTCCAAGGATATGCTTTATCTTTCTGTAAGGAGTAGCAACATTGTCACGAACTCCATATTTCTCTAGCAACACCTTGAAAAATTTATACAAAAATGAGAACCTCCATCGCTGATAATCGCCCTAGGTGTACTAAATCTGGAGAAGATACTCTTTTTCAGGAATGCAGTCACACTCTTACCCTCATTATTTAAAAGCGTAATTGCTTCCACCAATTTCGATACATAGTCAACCGCAACAAGAATATACTTCATCCCATGCGAACTTACAAATAGACCCATGAAGTCAAGGCCCCAGACATCAAATAACTCAATCACCAATATCAGATTCATATGTAGCTCTTGGTTCTTTGAAATTCCTCCTTCTCTTTGGCAACAGTCACAAGACTTGGCGAAATCATGAGCATCTTGGTGGATGGTAGGCTAGTAATACCCACACTGCAAGATTTTATGAGTAGTCCGATTACTACTATGGTTCCCACCAATAGGCGATGAATGACACGCCTCTAGTATACTCATCA
Organism: Solanum piurae; assembly: GCA_029582685.1. Classification (NCBI taxonomy): domain Eukaryota; kingdom Viridiplantae; phylum Streptophyta; class Magnoliopsida; order Solanales; family Solanaceae; genus Solanum; species Solanum piurae. Next base: position 5,535 of record JAJOOO010012060.1, on the reverse strand, counting down.
TTTCAACCTCAGGCACAAAACGACGAATAATCCCATCTGCACAAGTATGAAACAAATAAGGCTCATCCCAAAAGAACTTCTTCACATCATGCATAAACTTCTTCCTTTAGTGAAATGACAAATCCGAAGGAACCAAATCGCTTGCCAAGTAATTAGCAAAATCTGTGAACCAAGGGATAAGATCATAAGAAGCTGCCAATACCTGTTCGTCTAGGAATGCATCATTAATCTCAACACCATCCTCAAACTTGGCCATAGCCTCCTCTAATCTGGACATATGATCGGCAACTTGATTTTCGGTCCCCTTTCTGTCTTTCACCTCAAACTCGAACTCTTGCAACAACATCATCCATCTAATCAACCTCAGTTTTTCATCCTTTTTAGCCATCAGATACCTCAATGCAGAATGGTCAATATGCACAATGACCTTAGAACCAAGCAAATAGGACCTAAACTTTTCGAATGCAAAAACCACAGCAATGAGGTCCTGTTCAGTCACAATATAATTCTTTTGGGCCACATTCATAGCTTTGCTGGCATAGTAAATCGGATGAAGAATCTTTTCTCGCCTCTGGCCAAATACTACTCCAAGCGCTACCCCACTAGCATCACACATAACTTCAAACGATTGTTCCTAATCCGGTGAAATAATGATACGTGCGGAAGTTAACTTAGCCTTCAACTCCCCAAATGCTCTCAGACAAGCATCATCAAAATAAAACTTAGACTTCTTTTCGAGCAATTTGCACAATGGGTGTGCAATTTTTGAGAAATCTTTTATGAACCTCCGGTAGAACCCTGCATGCCCAAGAAAACTCCTAACACCCTTTACAGAGATAGGTGGTGGAAGATTTTCTATTACTTCTACTTTGGCTCTATCCATCTCAATACCTTTCTTAGAAATGCGATGACCCAGAACTATCCCCTCTTTCACCATCAAGTTGCACTTTTCCCAATTGAGAACAAGATTGCACTCTTCACATCGTTTCAGTACTTCAGCCAGATGCATCGAACAACCATCAAATAAGTCAACAACCACATAAAAATCATCCATAAATACCTCAATAGGGTCCTCCACCATATCTGAAAAAATCGACATCATACACCTCTGAAAAGTTGCTGGAGCATTACACAACCTGAATGTCATTCTTTTGAAGGCAACAGTCCCATAAGGATAAGTGAAGTGGTCTTTTCTTGGTCTTTCGGAGCTATGGAGATTTGATTATAGCCCGAATACCCATCTAGAAAGCAATACCAACCCTTACCAGCGAGACGATCCAACATCTGATCCATGAACGACATTGGGAAGTAATCTTTTTCTGTCCATGCATTTAGTTTACTGTAGTCCATGCACACTCTCCAAACAGTCACCGACCTTATTGGAATAAGCTAATTCTTAGCATTTGGAACCAAGGTGATTCCCTTTCTTGGGCACACATTGAACAGGACACACCCAACTACTATCAGCAATGGGGTAAATAACTCCAGCATCCCACCATTTAATGATCTCCTTTTTCACAACCTCTTGCATAGGGGGATTTAATCCTCTTTGGTGCTCAATACTAAGCTTACTGTCCGACATGAGTTGGATTTTGTGAGAAAAAATGTCCGTAGGGATCCCAATAATGTCTACAATAGTCCACCCAATAGCCCTTTTGAACCTCTTCAATACAGAAGCCAAGGCCTCAACTTGCTTCACACTCAAATTCGCAGCAATGATTACCGGTAAAGTGCTATACTTTCCCAAGAAGACATACCTTAAGTGGGGTGGTAGAGCCTTGATTTCAAGCTTTGGAAGCTCATCTATAGATGGTTTTGTAGGCGGTGAATCACAATTCTTCATATCTAACTCCAATCTTTTTTGCTTGGAACAAAATTTGAACCTATCAAGTGCGACAACTAATTCATCATAGTCGTCAATCCCATCACTGTGAAAGTTCATTATTACCGCTGCTAGTGCATCAACACCTAACCTCTTTTCAATAGACACTTCAGAATCCTGCTCCACAATGTGATTTACCACATAAACCCCTTTCAGATCACTTTCCTGCTTCATAGATGTCACGACCCAGGGGTACACCCTAGACGTAACATGGCGTACTTGACCCCGAAGGGGTCTCATACAAGCCCTTAGCATAATCATAACATAAGATAATAGAAAAATATGGAAAATTTAAAACTTCTTTAAAACCATACAATCGAAAACATTTTCATAAAGCAAGAAGAAGTCTTTTACTAAACATTTGTCTCAAACCATCTACTAAAACTCTTGAACTAAAAGTCTTGGGACGCAGCCCATATAAAAGTATAAAACATAAAGAAATGATATAAGGAGATAAGGGGTTTGTCCTCGAAACTATGAGGACTCACCAAGCCTTCAACTCTTCTTTCACCTTAGGAGCCTAGCCTCCAAAGCAAGCACTCAATCTCCAAAACCCTACATTTGATTAGAATGTAGGCAATATGCGTTAGTACAAAATGTACCAAGTATGAAAGCTAGCACAACATCATAAGAGCATCTCAAAATCGTTAGTCAACATAAGACATAAGCATAAGAGATAATCACATAATCATACATAGTCTCCAACATAAGCTTCATATAATCATAAGTCAACATAAGATATAGTAAATGAGCATATGAGATACATCATGTTCATAACTTAGTCTCTACTTGAATCTTCATATTTACATACGTCAACCTCTGTTCTTTCATATTACAAGAGAACTACTTCACAAGCCACCTCAAGGCATACTTGTGCAAGGCAAGGATAGCATCCCATAATACTACCCAAGCAAAGCACCCCTTTTTGGTCATTCTTGGTCATAGTCCCCATTCATAGTCAAGACTTAGGTTTTTATGTGATAAGAGTACTAAACTCCTAAGTAACCTCAAGGAACACTTGTGCAATGCATGAGTGGTATACCATACTACCACACATACTAAACATATCTTGAAGTAACTCTATTCATGCTTACTAGTCATAGGTGTCATTCTAGACCTACTTCATATTGACAAGGAACTATCATCTTAAGTCAATCATATCATGGAAGTCAACCATAGCAACAATCCAAGCTAAGTCTATACTACATAAGAGAATACTTCATAGGTATCTTCAAGTCATACTTGTGAAATGTATGAATAGCATCCCATACTACTATCCATACTAAGTACCACTTTAGGCTATCATACATACTTACTAGTTGGGGACTAATCCCTCTTTACTTTTGCCATTAGTCATTTAAGGTATTTCTCTATTTAGTACAACGAAAGTCAATACACATGAATAAGTTTTGTTATTAATTCAAGGCTACCAAGGAATACCACCCTACTAGGCTAGACCAAGCTACCATGGAAGACATTCTAACATGCAGGTACAAGCTACTACTACTAATACCAAGCTAGTCATCTTACTACAATAAATACATTATGCTAAACCAACTACCATGGAGAGCATACTAGCATGCAAGTCCAAGCTATACAAGGAAGGATACAAGTTTCAATCCTAGCTACCATGCAAGCATTCTATGATACTAGTGCAAGCTACCCTTAGGAGAGTATAAGATGAGTATGATCCTCAATACCAAGCTACCATGAAATGGTCTTGGCCTAACCAAGTTAAGCTACCATAAAGGCATTCTAACATGCAAGTTCAAGCTACCATTAGGAGAGTTTGATGTCTCAATCCTGAGGTACCATGAGATCTAATATCTCAAGCTACGATGAAAGCATTCTATAATGCTAGTCAAGCTATCCTTAGGAGAGTATGATCCTCAATCCTAAGCTAACATGAGAACTACTATCTCAAGCTACCATGAAAGCATTCTATAATGCTAGTCAAGCTATCCTTAGGAGAGTATGATCCTCAATCCTAAGCTACCATGAGAACTACTATCTGAAGCTACCATGAAAGCATTCTATAATGCTAGTCAATCTATCCTTAAGAGAGTATGATCCTCAATCCTAAGATACCATGAGAACTACTATCTCAAGCTACCAGGCTTGATCTTGTCTTACCAAGTCAAGCTACACATGAAGGAATACTATGACTCAATTTTAAGCTAGTCTAGTCTAACATGTTTTGATTCATTTTAGGTTATTAAGTCAATCTAGAATCATTCTATGTGAGAGAACCTTGGATGTCCTAGCATATTCATGCCTAAGTGTGTAAGGGAGAAACAATACACAACAAGATCACATAATATTGTCTTTACCCTCAAAGCCCTACCATTGATTGCTCCAAGTCCTACTTTCAAACTTAACTTCATTCATGTCTAAATTACAAGCTATTCAATCACATTCTTTACTACTAAGTGATTCTAGTCATAATTCATCATAGATATTCAATTTCGTCTTTACAAGTCAAGATCATTCCTATTCAATAAAGTGCAGTTCAATTCATGATTATATGATCATAGATTTGATGAATTACTATACATGCCATTGCGTTAGGAATATCACATTTGAACCTTCAATTTCACCTCTAATGGCATAAACCCAAAAATATCACATTCATCAATTTAGACTAGAGTTTACCATAGAAATCACATCAATTCATCATAACATCATAAAACAATGTTAATACAATCATAATTGAGTGTTATCCAACCTTTTGGAATCATACTCAAACACTACCCTCACTTTGGAAGAAACCCTAGCTTAGAAAGGGGTTTTCTTCTCAATTTGGGGGAAAACTAGGGGGCTCTATGGGTGGAATAACCCATAGATGATTAAGCTAAACAAACCTCAACACAAACCCCCAAAGAAAGCTTGAATCAATGGTGAATCCGACCTACTTGCTGCCCCTCTTCTCCTTCTTCTTTTTTGCTTCTAGAGAGAAAAATATTTGAGAGGAAGTGGGTTCGTTAGATGAATGAGTTAATGACTTAGTTTAGGGTATATTAACTTTTTATAGAAGGTTAATTCACTAACTAATCGACGGCATCTAAGGACCCCCAATCCACGGACTATGGATTGGTTCACGGAGCGTGGAATGGTCTCGGGGCTAGAAACTAAGGTGTCATGCCCCAAACTCGGGGGGCGCAACTGGCTCCTAATTCCAAAACTCAGGCCAGAGCCGACCCTGCTGAACCATTTGCTACTAGCGCATGGCAGCCACACACACAATCAAGAAAACAAACAAGTATATCTCGGCTTAAAACTAAGCCCTCGGCCGGCAAGGCCCCTATTACATAAGTCCTGATTGGGCCGTCGAGGCCACCATGATATCTATACCAAAACAAAAAGTAAGTATATATCAATACAATACATCAAACAACTCATAAGCTTCAGCAAACCAACAACATATACCAGTATGGCCATAATGTAGCTATACACCCCACACACTAGTCTTCAAGCCTCAAAGAGTAGTAAAGATTAGCGGGATAGGGCCCCAGCCTACCCATAAAAATATAAACAACAAAAGCTAAAAAACCTACAAACGCTGGCAGCTCCGGAGGAAAAGGGATAGCCAACCGGATAAAAGTCAATCCTGTTGTTGAGGAGGTCTACTCGGTCGTCTGTCAGGACCTGCATGC
>JAJOOO010012057.1:0-22087 GCA_029582685.1 Solanum piurae | reverse complement strand
GAGAAACATCTAAACTTAACTAGATTCCTATTACTCCCCCCCCCCAAACTCATTTTTTTTGTATTTTTGTGCACCTTTTGTGCTGATGTGGCACCTTTAACCACCCAAGTTGACTTTGTTTGTACACACACCTGCCACTCGGTAAATGTTTTTCTTTTTAAAAAATTTAATTAATTTTTTTTTTTAAATTCTTATTTTCTTTATCATGTATTTATGTTAAGTTAATACAAATATTTTTTTTCCTTGTATCTAAATTTTTTCTTACATTTATTTTTTTTCTCTCTTTTATTTTTCTATTGATCTTATTTACTCCTTTTATTTTCTTTGTCTTTCTTTTGATTTGATTCAAATTTAATTTCAAATGTCTTGTATTTAAAATAAGTTAATATCGAACATATATCAAAACAAGTGAAGAAAATCAAATAAAATATAAATAAATTAAAATGTTAAAATTAAAGTGAAAAGATAAGAAATTAATAATAAATTATTAAAAGTAATAGATAAGAAATTGATGAAATAAAAAAACATTAAAATTTAATTATATCAATATTTATTATTTTCTTCGATTTACTTGTTAATAAATAATATATAATAATAAAAAATATTTGATATAATTAAATTTCAACATAAAAAATTAATGGACCGAGTCACTAGAAAAATTAGTCCATAATCTCGACTATTATGTTGTCGCTTCTGTTTGATAGTAGAAGAACTAATCCATCTCTAAGACCATCTCCAACCCAACAACAAATTTTACATCAAATTCTAAATTTGGTGTAAATTTTGGTGTTTTGAGTTCCAACCCACACCAATTTTTACACCAAATTTGGTGTGTGAATAGTGTTACACCAAATTTGGTGTAACACTATTCATCACACCAATTCACTTTTTGAATATTTTAATATTATTTCATTATACAAACTTTTAATTAAACATTATATAAATTGTATGTTTTAATTAAATCTCTTGTATATTTAATTATTTTTATGTAATATATAATATTAATTTTAGATATAAAATTTAGCTTTTTATAAATTCATTTTTCTATATATAACTTTTTTTTTAAATTAAATTTATATTAATTCTACTATAAATTATAATTGAATATAACTACAATTAACCTTCACAAAAATTAAAAATGCAAACACATAAATTTTTAAATAAATAATACAATGTACTTAAAAATAACCGAAAATAATAAACATTCAACAAAGTAGTAATTGACATACATCAAAATTGAAATATAAAATACATAGAAATTTTAAAAAGTACAACAAAACATAATAATTTAAAAAAATTACAACAATAACTTAATAATCTGACAGATTCTTTTCGGATCCATCAATACTATTCAAATATGAATTGTATGGGGTCGAAAATTGTTGTGGTTGTGGTTGCGGCTGCTGAAATTGTTGACTTCTTTTTTCCATTATTCGACTTTGTTCTTGTCGAACAAATTCACGAACATTTGGATCAACAATACCCTCCACATTCATTAATATAATTTTGTCATAAACAATAATCATGTTGAAAAGATGTTGAACGTGCCTTTGGAGTTTTGCAATCTCGTTTTGTAATTATCGCAGGACCATCACGTTTCTGGAGAAAAGAAGTGCTACATGATATATTAGCTTTATGTATTATAATGCACAACATGATAATTGAGGATGAGCGTGATCTTAATGCACCATTTCAAGATGCGTCGGAAGGTCCAACTCCGACTGTAGAAATGGCAATAGATGATAATTATCAATTTCAACAATTTCTAGCTCGATATAAAAGAATAAAGGACAAAAAAGCTCATTTTGAACTACATAATGCATTAATAGAGCATTTATGGGAGCACCTTAGTGATCTTGAAAGTTGAATATTTATGTAGAATTTAAAATAACTTTTTCAATTATGTAATGTTTATTTAATTATATTTCATTAATGATTTCACTTTTATTTGTATTATCCATTATTATGTATAATGTATAATATTTGCTAGAAATTTATATTATTTAAAAAATTATGGTACAAAATAATTTTATATTAAACGATTATAAAAGGAAATAATATGAATTATATATGGTGAATGTTTTAGAAAGAATTTGTTTTGTGAAATAAGAAAATATAAATGAATTAAGAAATAATAATATAATAATAAAGAGAGAGAAAAATATTCCTTTTTGGTGTAAAATTTGGTGCAGTGGGTTGAAGTTGATTACGCCAAAAATAGTGCTTACACCAAATTTGGTGTTTGGGTTGGAGATGCCCTAATCATACACGTACTAATCATATTTAGTAAAGAACTTGAAATTTTGAAAATAATATTTAATACATTAATATTCTACAAAATAATGAAACTTTTTATTAAAATTAAAAAGATTTATAAGAACTTAGAAATTAGGAAAAGTCCGGTACTGTACTCTTAGGCCTCATTTGTTTTCACTAAGATTAAGACATCTGAATCTGAATACATGTCTGAATATTAAGATTTGCATTAAGAGCTAGGTGTCTAGATCTGAATACACATCTGAATATTAAGATGTGGTCTCCAAATCTGAACACTGAATGATTATTGTTTGTTTTCAATATCTTAATGTGCATATGAAATCAAACATTATATTAATAAAATGTTATAAGAAATTCATTTCAACAAAAAATATTACTTTTTGATTAAAAAAACATCATAATCATCAAGCATAACATAAAAAAAAATCACGAATAAAAAATATATTTTATTGGCAAAATATACAATCAAAAAGTCCAATAACTATGATAGATACTAGTCGAAAAATAATAAATAAGGTATCACATTATCAACGCCTAACATATATTTTGGCTAATTAGAAAAACTAAAGAACTCTTATCCTTTTTCCAATTACCTTAATCCAATTCTCTAACTTGTGAACCTCTAATGTCATTCATGCTTTTTTGTAGCGGACACTTTCACAAAATATACTAACACATGTACTGTATAATAGCTCTTCCCATCCAAGTCCATCTAATTTTTCCATATATTCTTCAAATGTAGGTGCACTATTTTTTAATCAATAACTCCAGAGCAGTAATTATCTTCTCATCAATTTGCAATTCAGACGAATAAGTTTTTTTCTTCCCCAAAACTTTTTTTTCCAGCTGAAACTGAAGATTGGGATGTAGAATTATTAGGAACTCCATTATTTTTGTAACCAACTAGTTCAACAACAATAATATATCAAAGAGTCTCAATAAAATTATTGGCCTAAGACAAAATTCTAATAAGAGACCCCAAATATGTATACAATAGTTATTATTTTTAATTATGAATAGTATTTTTTTCACTCAAAAATCATGATGAACATCAATACACTAAAAATATTATTGCAACAAGTGTTCTTGACAAACATCAATACACCCTAAGAGAATTATTAATATAAAAAAATATTTATATAGATTATGAAAACTTACTAGTTCAAGAGGAAAAAATGGTGTTTTTGAGAAAAGAGAGGAAGAAAGTTTGTAGTTGAGAGAGAAAAAGTCACGCAAAGACCGATTGAGGGATACAATATTATTTTATAACTTATTAAATAAGTTTGAATGATGTTAAGACTCTCCTGTAGATCTGATCCGTTCAGACCTTTTCAGGTCCATTAAGAGGCTTTTTGAAAAACAAAACAAATAGACTTAATTCAGATTCAGACCTAAAAACCAAATGCACTTAATGGGCTAAATCTGAATGATTAAGATTCATACCTCCATTAAGTGCAAACAAATGAGGCCTTAATATCACCTCATAAAACAATAATAAGATCTTACATCCTGGACGTGGCCGGTACTCGAGAACTATTGCTGGCCCTAAGCGAACCCTTGGCCTGACTTACTTACTCAGAGGAAGACTTACTCAAGATAAATACTTTTAAAACAAGTAAACTAAACTGCTCAAAATATAACTTAGAATGTATTATAATAGCATTCACTGCCAAAGTGGCAACTCAAGTCTCAACTTAAATGAAAAGGAAAAGTAAAAACTCATGAACTAACATAACTAACTCTGTCTATGAAGCCTTTAAACAACTGAGATGGACATCGGGACAAGACCCACGACATCCTAATGAACTAAAATACTGAAAATAATAAAAGGATCCGCCGGAAAGATAGGAGGCTCACCAACTGACTCTGAGTGCTCAATTGGATCGATGAGGAACTGGATGCTGATCCTAATTACCTGCGTCTGCATCATAATAAGATGCAGAACAACTGACATCAATACATTGAATGTACGAGTATGCGAGTTGGAATGCAAAACACAACTTAAGTTTGAAAGAAATCTGAAAGGAACACTTACTTCGGCTTTACTCAACTCCTGAATAACTGAACTCATTCCAATATAAAGCAGTTTAGAACTAGTGCAATTTAAAGAAAATCTGTTTAAAACATGATGTCAACTCTGTATGTATGCAGATATACATATAACTCTGAAATGTATGTAAAAATACAATAAACTGTGTACAGAAAAATACAATTACTTATGTGGGAGTTTCTCTAACCTACAACAATCACGTAAGAGCTATTGTGATGATACATCATTTTTCTTCACGCTTCCAGGGCCGTCCTATACCTTGCTGGGGGTATAAAACCTGAACTACTAAGTGGATCTACTAGTCTATGCTAAAAAGCACTAAAGGAATCATCTAAAAAGTATGACCCTTTTCTACCCATGATGGCTACATGGTTTATGGGGGATGTGAGTTGTCTGAATTCTCCCCCATATCGGTGCTCAATACTACTCCCAAAAAATGATATTAGCTCTTTTGTTTAAAACATACTTCTTTTTGTGATTTGAGATTAGTGCTCAAATACTTAGCTCAAAGGCTATCTTTGAAATCAAAGTTTCCTCTCTTGCTTCATTTAGAAAGCGATTACTCTTTTTTGAAAACTAGCCCGAAGGCTCTTTGGAAATCGAGGTTTCCTTTCTTGTTTAAATGTGAAAACATTTTAAACCCTTTGGGAATACATAGTCCCCATATACTTTTGAAGAAATGACCTTCAAACTTTACTCTTTAATCTTTACTCAACTTTAAGTGTTAAAACAAAGTTAAAACATTTGGAAAAGAATTTTTGAAAACTTTAAAAAACTTCTCTTGACTTGCTTCTTAACTTCTAACTTGACTCTTAACTTCTCTTGACTTGACTCTTAACTTCCCTTGAATTTAATTATGGATTCAAGGCTTGTGATTTGTGATAGGAAAGATCTCATGAAGTTTAGGAATGATTTTAGATAGCTAAACATGAGAAAATATCAAGAAATCATTGTTTGAGGGTGGGTCCGCGACACGGAGAAGTATTTAAATTTTTGGTTCGAAAATGACTTTTGAGGCAGAACGGTCCGTGACCGCTCTGCTCCGCGAAATGATTTTTCCCAAATCTGGGGAGCAGGTCCGCGATGCGGAGGCACTGCCTAGATTTGCCCGACGAAAATTCCTTCTTAGTTTCCCAGCTCTAAACCCTCTAAACTCCATTGGTTTCCCCCCCAAACACTTAGAATCATTTATACCCTCAAATAACATCAGATTCTACTCGAAAAGACAACTATAAAAGTGAATCAATCTCAAGAAAACTCCAACAACACAACCCACAAGGATTCAAACGAATTTCATCAGAATTCAAGGGACTTACTTTCAAATAAATATACTTTGCTGAAATTGAATCAAGTTGGGCGCATGGGTGAACTAACCCAACGATATGTGATCTCACATACCTTGTAGGGATCACCCCCGACGAATTCCACAAGCTAAACTCGATGATCTTGAGGAATCTTGCTTCTCTTCTCCTTTCTCCTCTTCTTTTCTCTTTTCTCCAAAACCTAGCGTATTTTGGTAAAAGTGTAAACTGATCTAATTCTGATTAGACCCTAACTTAATTACCAAAAATGAAATAAAATAATTGGGCAAGAAAAAGACCAAAGTAACTTTTAAAAATCCGGATTGGACTTTTCTTATTCCAACAGTCCAACTTCCAAAGGGTATAACTCACTCATAAAAACTCGGAATAGCGCAAAATTAGCGGCGTTGGAAAGATCATTCCAAGATATTTCCAACCATATCTGGAAGTATCTCTAACTCACCTTGAGCTAGAAGTTATGGCCATTTGAAGTTGCCCACAACTCAACTTATTCTAACTTAACAAAATTTCCAGATTTTCATTCTTTCCAAAAATGACTATTTCCAATTATTAGCTTCTTCCTAGTTATTTCAAATTGCGAGATGTTACAATATCTCCCACTTGGGAACATTCGTCCTCGAATGAGATTACTCTTACTAGGCTAAGGGTGTAACATACAACATTCAGTTCTAGCACCCACAAGCAAATGCAAAACAACATGCCAACTTAAAAATAAATATTAAAAAAAAGATTAGTACCTTGATCTGGAAATTCTACGGATTTGAAGAGATGTGGATATCTCTTCTTCATATCTTCCTTAGCTTCCCAAGTAGCTTCCTTAACAAATTGGTTCCTCCAAAGAAATTTGATTGATGCTACCTCTTTTGTTCTCAACTTGCGAACTTGGCGATCTAGAATCTGAACAGGAATCTCCTCATAAGATAAGCTATCCTTGATTCCAATATCTTCAGTTGGTATGATCAATGAAGGATCGCCCATAAAGTTTTCCAACATGGAGATGTGGAACACCGGATGGACTGCTGCTAATTCTTGTGGTAGCTCTAACTCATTAAGCTACATCGCCAATCCTCTTCGATATTCTGTAAGGGCCAATATACCAGGCACTAAGTTCCCCTTCTTACCAAATCTCATAACACCTTTCATGGGTGAAACTTTAAGATATACCCAATCATCTACCTCAAACTCTAACTCCCTTCTCCAAACATCAGTGTAGATTTCTGACGACTCTGGGCTGTTTTCAATCTCTCTTGAATAACCTTCACTTTCTCCATAGCTTGACGAACTAAGTCTGGTCCTATTAACCCAGCTTCACCAACTTCAAACCATCTAATATGAGATCTGTATCTTCTCCCATAAAGAGCTTCGTAAGGAGCCATATGGATGCTAGAATGGTAACTATTGTTGTAAGCAACTCAATGAGAGGTAGGTGATCATTCCAATTACCCTTGAAATCAGTCACACAATCCACCTTGATACCTCAAAACACTATCTCCCCCTTGTTCAAAAGCCATCACTTTTTGCTTATGAACACTTGCCTTTAATTCAAGCAATAAAGGATCTTGGTCTTGCTTATCTTTTACTTCTAACACTAATGATGATTCAGCCTTATTCATCACCACTACTCCTCCTTCTGTGGAATCCATTAGTCGAACTCCTAGCCGTGCAAGTCTATGCACCTCTTTTGATAACTCTTTCTTACCTTCCTCAAAATGGGCGGTACTACCCATAGATAATCTACTCAAGACATCAACAACACCATTAGCCTTACCTAGGTGATACATAATACTCATGCCATAATCTTTTAGTAACTCTAACCACCTTCTCTGTCTGAGATTAAAATCTTTCTGACTAAACACATACTAAAGACTCTTGTGATCGGTGAACACATCCACATGCACACCATAAAAATAATGACACCATATTTTCAAAGAAAATACTACATCAGCTAACTCTAAGTCATGAGTTGGGTAATTCTTCTCATGAACTTTCAACTGTCTGGAGGCATAGGCTATAACTTTGCCATTCTTCATTAGTACACAACCTAAACCAACTCTAACCGCATCACAATATACAACAAAGCCTTGCGTACCTTCTGGTAAGGTCAACACTGGGGCAGTAGTCAACCTTTTTTTCAATTCCTGAAAACTTTTCTCACAAGCTTCAGACCATTGAAACTTCACTGTTTCTGAGTCAACTTGGTCAAAGGGGATGAAATAGATGGGAACCCCTTTACGAACCTTTTATAATAGCCAGCCAAACCCAAGAAACTCTAAATATTAGGTGTAGATGCGGGTCTAGGCCAACTCTGCATTGCCTCTATCTTCTAAGTATCAACTCTAATTCCATCACCGGAAACTATGTGGCCCAAGAACGCCACAAACTCAAGCAAAAACTCACATTTAGAGAACTTGGCATATAACTCTTTATCTTTCAAAGTTTGAAGAACTACTCTGAGATGGCTAGCATGATCTGCTTCATTCCTTGAATATATTAGTATGTCATCAATGAAGACGATAACAAACATATCTAAATAAGGTTTGAAAACTCTATTCATAAGGTGCATGAATGCCGCAAGTGCATTGGTCAAACCAAAGGACATGACCAAAAACTCATAATGACCATAACGGGTTCTGAAAGCTGTCTTTGGAATGTCACATTCCCTTTCTCTTAAATGATGGTAGCCAGATCTGAGATTTATATTAGAGAAACAAGAAGCACTCAGAACTAATCGAAAAAATCATCAATTCTCAGAAGAGGATACTTATTCTTGATGGTAACTTTGTTCAACTGATGGTAATCTATACATATTCTAAGGGAACCATCTTTCTTTCTCACAAATAATACCGGAGTGCCCCAAGGTGAGACACTTAGTCGAATGAAACCCTTATCAAGGAGATCATTCAACTGTTCTTTTAACTCTTTCAACTCTGCTGGTTCCATTCTATACGGCAGAATAGAGATAGGATGAGTATCTGAAAGAATGTTTATGCCGAAGTCTATTTCTCTCTGAGGAGGGACTTTGGGTAGATCATCTAGAAAGACTTCTGGAAACTCTTTTACTATAGGAATTGACTGAATGGGAGGTATCTCAACACTAGAGTCATTAACTCGGACTAAGTGATAGATACAACCCTTAGAAACTAACTTTATCGCCTTAAGGTATGAAATGAAATGACCCTTAGGCGCTGCTGAACTACTACTCCACTCTATGACTGGCTCATTAGAAATCTGGAACTTGACAACTCGAGTTCTACAATCTATTGACACATAACAGGCATGAAGCCAGTCCATACCAAGAATGACATCAAAATCTACCATGTCTAACTCAATTAAATCAGCCATGGTACTTTTGTGATTGACATAAATGTGACAATCACGATAGACTCTCTCTGCTAGAATAGACTCACCAACAAGTGTAGAAACACTGAATGGTTCACTAAGTTGCTCAGGAATAACATCAAAATTCATAGCAACATATGGAGTTACAAAATATAAACTCACTCCTGGGTCTAGCAAAGCATAAACAATAAAGTCAAAGACTTGGATCATACCAGTGACAACATATGGGCGACTATTGATAGCGTACAAGTGGTTTGTTCCTCCGTCGATACATGAAGTAGCCCCTCTAGGTGAAGCTCTGTCTAGTGGAGCAACTGAAGAAGACTGGGCTCTATTGCCCCCATTAACATTACCCTGCTTGTTCTTTGGACATTCTCGCATGAAATGCCCATTCTAACCACACTTGAAACAACCAATGGAGCCCTCACGACACGTATCTGAGTGGTTCCTACCACACTTAGCGCAGACAGAAGTCTTACTACCCCCTTGTGCCATGCTACCCTGAGAATAAGTAGGTTTAGCTCTGAAATCTTGACTATTGTACTCACCTTTGTTCTTAGGTGCAGGTGCACTAGCAGATGATGGAGTAGGTCCTTTCTGTTTCTGTTGGAAGGATGACCGGTTCACATTACTCTTTTGCTGCCCAGATTTATTCCCTGATGTCTTAGCTCTCTTGTTCTTAAATTCTTCTCTATCCTTCAGCTTATCCTCCTCAAATCGTTGCACATGAATCATTAGCCTTTCTATGCCCATGTAACCTATCAGCATGGCTGCCGTACTTTCCTTACTTGACAGACGAGTCAACCTAACAATGAATAAACTCATCCTGCTCCTCATGCCAGCAACCATCTCTTTGCTTCTCTTAGCTCACGGGGAATGAAACGCCCCATGAAAGCACTCTCAAAATAGTCCAACTCACAATCTGTTACATGCGAGCACGAGTTAGAAAGAAACTTTTTAGAGATAAAACTCTAACGCACGAAATGAGTATGAAAGAAGTGAAGGAATTTCCTAAATGTTGCAGCCTCCTAATTATAGATGTGGCGCGCTTCACACCGATAACTAGGACTCTACAGACACGGCTTCATAGACTCCATAGGACTCTTGAACTCTGTGCTCTAATACCAAGTTTGTCACGCCCCGAGCCTACACCCTAGACGTGACCGGCACTCGAGAACCATTGCTAGACCCAAGCGAACCCTTGGCCTAATAAGATGCAGACCAACTGACATCAGTACATTAAATGTATGAGTATACGGTTTGGAATGCTAAACACAACTTAAGCTTGAAAGAAATCTGAAAGGAACACTTACCTTGGCTTTTCTCAACTCCTGAATAACTGAACTTATTTCAATATAAATCAATTTTAAACAAGTGCAATATAAAGAAAAACTGTTTAAAACATGATGTCAACTCTGTGTGTATACAAATATATATATAACTCTGAAATGTATGTAAAAATACAATAAACTGTGTATATAAGAATACAATTACTTTTGTGGGAGATTTTTTAATCGACAACCATCACGTAAGAGCTATTGTGATGATACATCATTTTGCCTCACGCTGCCAGGGCCGTCCTATACCTTGCCGGGGGTATAGAACCTGAACTACTAAGTGGATCTACTAGTCTATGCTAAAAAGCACTAAATAAATCATCTAAAAAGTATGACCCTTTTCTACCTATGATGACTACATGGTTTATGGGGGGCTGTGAGTTGTCTTGACTCTCCCCCATATCGGTGCTCAATACTACTCCCAAAAAATTATATTAGCTCTTATGTTTAAAACATACTTCTTTCTGTGATTTGAGATTAGTGCTCAAAAACTTAGCTCAAAGGCTATCTTGGAAATCAAAGTTTTCTCTCTTGCTTCATTTAGAAAGAGATTACTCTTTTTTGAAAACTAGCCCGAAGGCTCTTTGGAAATTGAGGTTTCCTTTGTTGTTTAAATGTGAAAATATTTTAAACCCTTTGGGAATACATAGTCCCCATATACTTTTGAAGAAATGAACTTCAAACTTTACTCTTTAATCTTTACTCAACTTGAACTTTAAGTGTTAAAACAAAGTTAAAACATTTGGAAAAAACATTTTGAAAACTTTAAAGAACTTCTCTTGACTTGCTTCTTAACTTCTAACTTGACTCTTAACTTCTCTTGACTTGACTCTTAACCTCCCTTGAATTGAATTATGGATTCAAGGATTGTGATTTGTGATAGGAAAGATCTCATGATGTTTAGGAATGATTTTAGATAGCTAAACATGAGAAAAGATCAAGAAATCACTGTTTGATGGTGGGTCCGCAACGCGGAGAAGTATTTAAATTTTTGGTTTGAAAATTACTTTTGAGGCAGAATGGTCCATGACCGCTCCGCTCCGCGAAACGATATTTCCCAAATATGGGGAGCAGGTCTGCGACGCAGAGGCACTGCCCATATTTTCCCGACGAAAATTCCTTCTTCGTTTCCCAGCTCTAAACTCCATTGGTTTTCCCAGCAAACACTTAGAATCATTTATACCCTCAAATAACATCAGATTCTACTCGAAAAGACAACTATAAACGTGAATCAATCTCAAGAAAACTCCAACAACACAACCCACAAGGATTCAAACGAACTTCATCAAGAATTCAAGGGATTTACTTTCAAATCAGTATACTTTGCTGAAATTGAATCAAGTTGGGTGCGTGGGTTAACTAACCCAACTCTATGTGATCTCACATAACTTTTAGGGATCACCCCCGACGAAATCCACAAGCTAAACTTGACGATTTTGACAAATCTTGCTTCTCTTCTCCTTTCTTCTCTTCTTTTCTCTTTTCTCCAAGCCCTAGCGTATTTTGGTAAAAGCGTAAACTGAACTAATTCTGATTAGACCCTAACTTAATTACCAAAAATGAAATAAAATAATTGGTCAAGGAAACGACCAAACTACCCTTTAAAAATCCAGATTGGAATTTTCTTATTCCAACAACCCAATTTCCAAAGGGTATAACTCACTCATACGAACTCGGAATCATGCAAACTCAATGGCGTTGAAAAGATCATTCCCAGAGATTTCCAACGATATCTATAAGTACCTCTAACTCACCCTGAGCTAGAAGTTATGGCCGTTTAAAGTTGGTCAAAACTCAACTTATTCTAACTTAACAAAATTTCCAGATTTTCATTTTTTTCCAAAAATGACTATTTCCAATTATTAGCTTCTTCCTAATTATTTCAAATTGCGAGATGTTACACTGCATTTCTAATGTCAATGTATACACTAAAATAAATTCATGAAAGAAACAAATAAAATTTTAATGTGACAAAGAAATTAAAATAAATATTTTACAAAGAAAGAAACGAAAATAATTAAATATATATAAAATTTAAACTAAATAGATATATAAACTAATTATAAAGTTACCAATTGAAAAAGGAGATATGTTCAATTTGTTCACTAATCACATGCCTTCAAGAGAGCATGCACACTCTTCCTGCCACATCAACATTTATGGTGTATTTATTATATTTTAAATTAGTTTAGGGGTGTAATAGGACTCTAGTTAAGTTTAGGTGTGTCTCTGGGATTTCGGTCATAGTCTAGAAGGGTACTTGTGTCTTATCCCATTCTAGTCCAAAATTCCAAGTTCTAATTTCTAATTACTTCTTGTAACATGTTCCTAAACCAAATCAGACCTTAGAAATTAGAAATGACAGATATCAACACCAGAAAAGGGTTTGTACGAACCCATTCACGAACTGTAAAATGGACCACGGGACGTGAATGAATCCGTGGAAACAAGCCCTTAAATAGGAAGTTTGAGGTGAGTTTCGTGGGTGAGTTCATGGATCATGAAAGCTTTCACTGCCCATGCACTGGTCCAGGAACCCACTCCTAAGAACTCAGGAAATCCCATCCTTCACGGACATTTGTATGGTCTTTGGAAGGTTATACAAACAGTAGACGGGTCCGTAGAAGTTGACCTTCAAGAACCCAATTTTGCCTCCTGTTCACGAGCACCTTCACGGACCGCGAAGGATTGTATGGTACGTGAAAGGTCCCCTTAGGGTTTTCCAATAGTTATTATGTCAGGGACTTTTTAATCTTTTCCACTCTTTCAATCCCTAAACTATGTCATTTTAGACTATTCTAAGTGGGTATAATTGATTCCTAATTATCCTAACCTCCCCATTCCCTCGTATTCTCTCAAACAAAGTTTCTTCTCTCCCAAGGCAAAAAAAAAAGGATCCAAGCTTCAAGTATCCTCTTCCCAATTCAAGCCAGGGTTTCATTGAAGGTATGTAGGAACTTCATCAATGACTGCTACTTCACTTATTGAGTCCCAAAGAAACCTCAATTTCTCAAAATTATGGTTTCTCCAAAGTTAGGGTTTATATGATTTTCATGAGTTCTTATTGAATTTTAGTTTCTTCCTCATGATTGATCCTACTATGCATGAACTGATTATAATTCAATGTTTTAATGATATTTTTATGAACAAATAGCATGCAAGTATTTGCATGATCAAAACTACGCTATTTTTACATGCATGGCTCATATTATCATATTTTTATGAATTATGATACTTCTGATTGAAGTATTGTCAGTATGTATGATTAGATGCTTTTAAATAAATTATCTTTCAGATTATGTCTAGTTATCATGATTTAGGAACTACTTTGTATGATTATCAGATAATTAGTATGACTCAATAGTATAGATTATTACTATTTCTAGATTTATGCGTGTTCCCATTGGGAGTATACTTAGCGCCGAGTGAACCTAAGGATGAAGGCTCACCTATTAATTGAGGCATAATACATTTAGTAGCAATCCATTTGTCCTAGACATGTCACCATAGAATTTTGTCTCAAATAGACATTAGCCAGGGGATCTAGCTTAGCTCAAATTTCATGGTCCTTGCCTTGGCAACTAGGACACTCTCTTTTCGGTCTGGAAGCAGTGCACTGAACTCTATGTTGTAGCTCATATGATTTATGTGGGTTAATGGTATCCCATGTTGTGTATGATTTTCAGATATTGCATCACCTTGTACTATGTATTTTAAATCAGATAATAAATTTTCATGTTATATTTACTTGGTCATTGGATCAACATGTTTTACAAACTTATCATGTTCTTATGTCATGTTAATGCATTTCCCTCACGCTCAATATGTTTTGAGTACTGACCATATACTTTTCTACCTATATTATTTTATAATATATATTTAGATGCACATCCTTTAGGCCGCATATAGTAAAAGATCCTCTCAGCTTACACTGTTGTTGGTGATTCCTCATATTTTGGGGACATGAATTTTATGACTTCAACACTTCTTTTCATTTTTCATATCGTTAGTGTTAGATAAGGACATTTCCTAGTAACTCATATATGATTAGAGGCTTTTCAGACAATTAGATTTCTGCGTATGTGGTCTTTGATTGTATTGAATTCTCTTTTATGATATGATAGTTGCTTGAGACTTTATTTCGCTTTTAAATTTATTCTATTACGTATGATGTCTTAGAGTCATGTCATGCCATGTGGTTAGTTTGGGGTCACTTGTGGCTCTACACACCATGTCACGTCTAGGGGTGGTCTTGAATCGTGACACTTCTAAAGTTCTAAACTTCAAAAACTCTTCAATTCAAGCTCAAAAATCCCTAATTCAAAATCTAATTAAAGAAACTCCAATTCAAACTAAAACCCTAAAATCCAAAATTATAATCTGATTAACTAATTCACAATCAAATTTACAAACTAACAATGTTAATAACATAAATTAAACAAACGAAATACGATAAACTAACATAGAAATAAAAAATTCTCAAGACTGAAAAAAACTAACATAAAATGCAAAACTCTAACCTTAATAATAAGTTGAGAGAATTAATGATGTTTTGGAGGGGAACTGGGGTGGCAGGCGGCAATAGATGGGTTTGCAGTGGTGGTTGGGGGAAGTTAAGAGAGAATAAGAGAGGAGAAGAGAGAATGAGAAGAAAACATGTCTATCTGTCCCATATATTTTAAGAAAGGTGACGTACAAAGTCGCTTTATCCATCACTTTAAAAAAATGTTTCACTAATATTTTGACCATAAGCGACGGACTAAGCGATGCCATATGTCGCTTCTTTTAACAAAATTTTTAAAAATAAAATTAATAAAAAATGTCAAACGGCGTCATTATTAAATAATATATAAATTATTATTATCAATTAAAAGTGACCTCTAAAGACTCATGCAGATGTTTGGAAAAACCTTATATTCCCTGAGGTGGTTCTACCGCGTGGAAACACTATTTAATGGAACTTTATCCTTAGCTGGTCGTGACCAAGAAACCACAAGTTTCGCTTGGTGGGTCAGAAATGCCTGACTTATCAATCTATCTGGTAAACTACTAGGGCTCATGTTGTCACGCCCCGAGGCTACCCCTTGGACGCGGACACGAGACCTAGGATCACAAGTGACCCCAAGCTAACCCTGCTGGCATAATCATGAGCATACTAAAGATAACTGAATAATAAAAAACTGTGTTGAAGCTATAATCATAAATAAAATGAAAAGATGGGGAAAATACCCATATACTATAACTGAGATGAAGGAAAACTGATGAGTTTAATACAAGGAAAATATTAACTCATAACCAAGCTGTATCTAACTATGTCTGAAAATAGCCTCTAAATTAACTAGAAATGTTGGGACATGCCTCAACTAAGTCTAGAAAAACTGAAACTAAAGGACTAAAAATACTAAAAAGGAACTCATGACTATTGTCGCCGGAGAATGAGGACTCACTACTGATTCTGCTGACTGAAGATCGGGAACCGATCTAAGCGTGATCTGGATGCTGAGAACCTGAACCTACATCACGAGAAGATGTAGTGCACGTATGCGTCAGTACTTGAAGGGTACTGAACATGCATGATAGAGTAAACTAGAAATAAGATATAACTGAACAAAGCAATAAAGCAATGGAATAATCTGAACATAATATAGATGCTGAATACTGAGCTAACTGAGTGCAATGACCAATTTATAACATGCTGAGACTGAAATACTGAATATACTGATACATGGTCAATGCAATAGAATCTGACTGAACTATGAGAGCTACTAATAACCGATAATAAAACCACATGAGCTGAATGTGAGTCCGATGTATACGCCCCATCGAGAGGACCCAATAAACCCTGCCAGAGGTATAGAGGTATGCTAGCGTGATCACTGAAATGATGCCCACAAAGGGGACTTACAACTTACGTGGCTAGTAGTTCTGGGACTATTTGGGTACGTTGAACCCTAGTCCAACTCGGTATTATGCTACTCCCAATGGATTAAGTGATTAACATATTATGAATGAATTTCTGTAAGTTACTGGATAGCTTAGACTGAACATGCAAACTGAGTATGCAATAATTAAACTGATATTGATGTATTAATAACTGAGGCATGTATAACTTAATAACTGAATAACTGGAATATCTCATGTGTAATTCAAGAACTAAAGAAATATATAGCTAGGGTTCTAGAATTCATGCAATAAACTGAATATTAACATACTAATCTGATTTGGATCATTCTAACAGCTAAGAACCCAATAATTCTAACATTCAAGAAACCCTACATACTAAGGGAATCAAGAAACTGACTGAAAACTAGGGACCTAATGGGTGAAAGGAACCCACTAGTGAAATCCCACAAACCTGGTGACGAATTCCACGGAGAAATCTTTAGATTTCAGGGCTGGAACTGATGGAACCTTGTTGCGTTCTTGAACTAGGGTTGGTCGCCTCTTTCTCTCCTTTCGCTTATAATTTTCTAAGTTTTGATTGAAGATCTGACTTGGGTAAGTTTTAGTTATGTTTCTAGGCTTAAACTGACTAAAACCACGAAATTTAGGGTTAAAACGACGTAGTTTAGGTGTCCAACAAATAAGGAAAAGACTGAAATAACCCTGACATAAACTACAGACGGGCTGACCACGGCCACCTTCACGGACCGTGAAAGGGACCACGGACCATGAAGTCGGTCTTTGCCTGGACTTGGTTCTGAAAACTTGGCGGTCTGGACTACGGCCACTACCACGGCCCGTGTGGAGGACCACGGACCGTGAAGGTCCCCTGGTCCTCACTTGGGCTGAGGTCTAGAGGCTTCATGTTGGGAGTCTACTGGTTAAACTCTACGGAAGCTCCCACAGACCGTGTGAAGGACCACGGATCGTGAAAGTGTTTGTGATCTTCACTTGGACCTGGGGGTTCTAGGGCCAAGCTGGGGGGGGGGGTCTACTGGTATGACACTACGGACGCCACCACGGCCCGTCGGTGTGACCACGGCCCGTGAAGGGTCCCGTGGTCTGAAGCCTGGGCCTGGTGATGTCGAAGTCTGGACCACGGGTAGGTTAACAGACCGTGGACCCTATCACGGTCCGTGAACCCTGCCGTGGTTCACTGGTTCAGGTAATTTCTGCAAAAAAAAATTCTAGGCCTGGTTTTTGAGGTGTTACAGTATCTCCCCCGTGGGATCATTCATCCTCGAATGAAGACTAAACTAACTGAAATGGATGGAATGAGATGTAACCCTACCACTAAACACTGAAGGCTGATTTCTAACTGAACTGAGTTCCAAAAACATGCAAAGACGCTGAAAATGCAAGTACAGACTGAATGAACATGATACTAAGACTGATTTCACGCATGAATGACTGGAAAAAAAAACTGAAGAGGAACTATTACCTCATGCTGGAATGGATTCGGAAGGAAACAGGTGAGGATACTTGGCTTTCATGGCTGCTTCTGCTTCCCAAGTAGCTCCCTCTACGGACTGACTCCTCCACGAAACCTTGACTGAAGCAACTTCCTTGTTTCTCAATCTTCTAACCTGACGATCAAGAATCACAACTGGTATATCCTCATTAGAAAGGCTACCTTTTACAACCACACTCTCTAATGGCACCACAGATGCTGGATCACCCACACACTTCTTCAATAGTGAAATGTGAAAGACTGGATGGACTGCTGCTAAATCTGCTGGCAACTCTAGCTTATAAGCCACTTTACCAATCCTTTTCAAGATACGGTAAGGGCCTATGTATCTGGGACTGAGCTTCCCTTTCTTGCCAAATCTCATCACCCCTTTCATAGGTGACACTTTCAGGAAAACCCACTCATCAACTTGGAACTCTAATTCCCTTCTTCTCACATCTGTATAAGACTTCTGGCGACTCTGGGCAGTCTTAAGTCTATCTCTAATGAGTTGCACTTTTTCCATAGCATGAAGGACTGAATCTAGCCCTATCAAGGCTGCTTCACCTACTTCAAACCAACCAACAAGAGATCTGCATCTATGCCCATACAATGCCTCATAAGGGGCCATCTGAATGCTGGAATGGTAACTATTATTGTAGGCGAACTCAGTGAGAGGAAGGTGATCATCCCAACTCCCCTTGCAATCAATCACACAAGATCTCAACATGTCCTCTAAGGTCTGAATAGTACGCTTTGCCTGGCCATCCATCTGTGGATGAAATGCTGTGCTAAGGTTAACTTGAGTACCAAGACCTTTTTGGAATGACTTCCAGAAATAAGAGGTAAACTGAGGACTTTTATCTGAGATGATAGACAAAGAAACCCCATGCAACCTCACAATCTCATTAATATTAAGCTTGGCGTAGTCCTCTGCCGAATTTGTAGTCTTGACCACCAAAAAACGAGAAGACTTAGTAACTCTATCAACAATCACCCAAATGGAGTCATGATGTCTGCGAGTATGAGGTAAACCTGTGATGAAGTCCATGTTTATCACTTCCCACTTCCAAGTAGGAATGTCAATCTCTTGAGTCATACCTCCTGGTTTCTGATGTTCTACCTTGACTTGCTGGCAATTGGGGCACTTAGCCACAAAATCTGCTATATCTCTTTCCATACCATTCCACCAATAGACTTCCTGCAAATTGCGGTACATCTTAGTGGCACCTGGATGAATAGAATATCTAGAGTTATGGGTCTCTGCAAGAATATGCTATCTCAACTTTCCCATATTAGGAACACATAATCGACCCTGGTAGCGAAGCACACCATCTCCCCCTTGGGAGAAAACCTCAACTCTCTATTTGTGGACTGCACCCTTAAGTTCAAGCAAGATTGGATCACTATCTTGCTTTTCCTTAACCTCTACTACCAAAGAAGATCCTGCCCCATTCTGAACCATTACACCACCATATGATATGCTCATAAGACTAACTCCTAGGCGAGCAAGTCTGTGAACATCCCTTTCTAGCTCCTTTCTTTCTTCCTCAACATTTTCTACACTACCCATGGATAAAATGCTAAGAGCATCTGTTACTACATTTGCCTTACTATGATGGTAATGCACACTCATATCATAATCTTTGAGGAACTCAAGCCATCTTCTCTGGCGAATATTCAACTCTTTCTAGGTGAATACATACTAAGGCTCTTATGGTCCGTGAACAAATCTACATGAACGCCATACAAGTAGTGTCTCCAAATCTTGAGTGCAAATACCACTGCTGCAAGCTCAAGGTCATGAGTCGGATAATTCTTCTCATGTACCTTAAGCTGTCTAGAAGCAGAAGCTATAACCTTACCTCGCTGCATCAACACACAACCTAGGCTGACCCTGGATGCATCACAATAGACCACATAACCATGTGAACCCTTTGGTAGAGTCAAGACAGGAGTTGTAGTCAACCTAGTTTTCAATTCTGTGAAGCTTTTCTCACAATCATCTGACCATCAAAACTTGACCATCTTCTGAGTCAACCTAGTTAATGATGAGGCAATGGATGAAAATCCTTCCATGAACCGTCTGTATTAGCCCGCTAGACCCAAGAAACTTTTGATATCGGTAGCAGAGGTAGGTCTAGGCCATTGTTTCACTGCTTCTATCTTCTAGGAATCTACTCGAATTCCTTCACTAGACACAATATGCCCAAGGAAGGAAACTAATTGTAACCAAAACTTGCACTTGTTAAATTTTGCAAATAACTGGCGATCTTTGAGAGTTTGCAGAACAACTCTCAAATGACTCACATGTTCTTTCTCATTCCTAGAGTAAATGAGGATATCATCAATAAAGACGATAACGAACAAGTCCAAGTATTGCTTGAACACTCTGTTAATCAAATCCATGAAAGATGCAGGAGCATTGGTTAGTCCAAATGACATGACTACAAATTCATAATGACCATACCGAGTTCTGAAGGCTATCTTCGGAATGTCACTATCTCTGACTTTAAGCTGATGATAACCCGATCTGAGGTGACCATCTTTGAGAAATGACTAGCACCCTGAAGTTGGTCGAACAAGTCATCAATCCTGGGGATGGGATACTTATTCTTGATTGTGACCTTGTTCAACTACCTATAGTCAATGCACATTCTGAGAGAACCATCTTTCTTCTTCACGAAAAACACTGGTGCACTCCATGGCGAAATACTAGGTCTGATGAAGCCCTTATCTAGAAGGCCTTTCAATAGATCTTTCAATTCCTTAACCTCAGCTGGAGCCATTCTGTAAGGAGGAATAGAGATATGCTGGGTATCTGGAAGGAGATCAATTCCAAAGTCGATTTCCCTATCGGGAAGAACTCTGAGAAAATCTTCTGGAAACACTTCTGGAAACTCATAGTTTCCAGTCCTAGCCTTCTTTTTCTCCTTGTCCTGTTCCTTAAGCTTATCACCCTCAACCTGCTGAGCATGAGTCATAAGCCTAGAGAGGCTCATATCTCCCAGCAACATGCATTCCTACATTCCATTTTCACCAAGTCTGACACTCCATAAATAAACTTATTCATTTGGGCCCTGGAATCAACCACCATGTGAGGAGAATACTTGGAGAGTTGGGTAAACTTGATCTCGTACTCTTGGACTGTCATGCTACCTTGACTTAAGTTCATAAATTCCTGAGCTTTTGCCTCCCTTAACTCTCTTGGGAAGAACCTGTCCAGAAAGGTTTTGCCGAAGCAATCCCAAGTAATAGGAGCGACATTTGTACCCCTGTTCTCTTTCCACTGAGTGTACCCGATATGAGCCATATCTTTCAGCTGGTAAGATGCCAACTCAACCCGATCATTCCCAGTGACCTGCATCATTTCAAAGATCTTTTTGATCTCATCCAAGAAATTCTGGGAATCCTCACCAGTCTGTGATCCTAAGAACTCAGGCGGATTCATCCTAACAAAGTCACGGATCCTCACTACTGCTGATCCACCATTTGCATTCACAGGATCTTCAACCCTCTGATTGTTCTTGTTAGCGACACTCTGAGCCAACATCTGAATGGCATTCCTGAATTCAACATTTGAGACTTCCTGATCTGGAACTGGAGGAGCTGTGTTTGCATTTCTGGCATTCGCATTCCTGGCGTTAGATCTATGAGGAGGCATGATCATTGAAACGTAGAATGTCAAGTTAGAATGGAATTTTAGATCATACTTTACGCACGATAAGAGTAACAAGAAAATGAAGATTTTTCCTAAAACAATTTGTAGCCTCCCTCTCATTATATGTGGTGCACTTCACACCCATGAAAAGGACTCTACTTAGTGCGGCTTTTTAGACATATTAGGACTCTTAAACCTAATGCTCGGATACCAAGTTTGTCACGCCCCAAGGCTACCCCCTGGACGCAGACACGGGACCTAGGATTACAAGTGACCCCAAGCTAACCCTGCTGGCATAATCATGAGCATACTAAAGATAACTAAATAATAAAAACTGTGCGGAAGCTATAATCATAAATAAAATGAAAAGATGGGGAAAATACCCATATACTATAACTGAGATGAAGGAAAACTGATGAGTTTAATACAAGGAAAATATTAACTCATAACCAAGTTGTATCTAACTATGTCTGAAAATAGCCTTTAAACTAACTAGAAATGTTGGCACATACCCC
Source organism: Solanum piurae (assembly GCA_029582685.1). Classification (NCBI taxonomy): domain Eukaryota; kingdom Viridiplantae; phylum Streptophyta; class Magnoliopsida; order Solanales; family Solanaceae; genus Solanum; species Solanum piurae. Next base: position 193 of record JAJOOO010012057.1, on the reverse strand, counting down.
AACTAAATCTAGCAAAACTGAAACTAAAGAACTAAAAATACTAAAAAGGAACTCATGACTATTGTCCTCGGAGAATAAGGACCCATTACTGATTATGCTGACTGAAGATCGAGAACCGATCTAAGCGTGATCTGGATGCTGAGAACCTGAACCTACATCACGAGAAGATGTAGCGCACGTATGCGTCAGTACT
>JAJOOO010012056.1:0-11255 GCA_029582685.1 Solanum piurae | reverse complement strand
TTGGTACTCATGCTACGCTCTGCATCTATTTCGTGATGCAGGTCCCAGTACCAGTTATCAGCGGTGAGTAGTTCCAGCCTCTTTTTGCAGCTGTGATTCGGAGACGAGGGCGAGCACTTGGCATTTTGGGTTTGTCTTGTCTCCTTCTTTTGTCTTAGCTAGTCTTGTTGCCTTTGAGACACGCTCTGTTGTGGTCCACTTTTGGGACTTGTACTCTTTATTAGATAGCTCTGTACTAGTGACTTCCAGGTTCTGGGAGGGATCATGTATATATTTATTTTGGTTTGCTTCCGCATTGTTGTCCTTGTTTAGTTTTTTGTTTCCGCTAGTTTCTACCCTTACACTCATTGCTTGATGTTCTGGGTTTCGGGTTGGCTTACCTACTGGTAGGGTATAGTAGGTTCCATCATGATTCGAGAAACTCATTGCTTGATGTTCTGGGTTTCGGGTTGGCTTACCTACTGGTAGGGTATAGTAGGTGCCATCATGATTCGAGAAATCGGGTCGTGACAATGACCCTTCCGGAGCTGATGGAATCGTCAGAATTGGATTCCGATGTCATCTTCTTGAACTTTTGATAAAAAATGATCGTTTAAGGTTCATAAGCTCCAAAACTCGCACCAAGACCAAACGAACGACCAGGTGACCGAGCTGTCAGTCCCAACAAGTCATAAATGACTTGGGTCGCTACAGGAACGCTCTAAATGACACACAGAAGGCAAAACACAGAAATGACCAAGAGGGTCATTACAGGTAATGAATCAACGTGCCAATATGGACAGTCGGGTTGAATCTCTGGATAACAACGGAACCTTTGTTGGTAGAGGTAATCAAAGTCAATTGCTCGTTTCTTATAGGAAATCTGTGAATGCTTCTCCTTCGAAACACATCTTTCTTGATCCAAGACCCGAGATCTTTAGCAAGATTTCGTTTAACTTTGCAGATAACCTAAATGTACCGAAGTCAAATATTTGCGTTTGCATGAAATATATCAAGAAGTTTCTCCCATAAATGTACTAAGAATTGCTTCTTTAGAACAGAAATTTGGTAATATTTGCCATATTTGTTATTGATGTTTAATACTGAATATATATCTGGTAATTGTGGTATTCATTTGATTGAATTCAATGTAAACTAAATGTGGTGTTCATTTAGAATGTAAATGACTAATAATCTCGTTGAATGGTAAAATGAAAGGCTACTGAAATCGTTCTTTACTCGCTACAAGTATTTCCCTCTAGCCCGTGAAAGTGAAGTTAAACCCAATCTGACACATCTTCTAAAAAGAAATATGACTTTGGTCCTTTAAAATGAATGTGGCAAAAGGAAAGGAAAATCCATGGACTGATCCCGCCATCTCCACCTTCACCTTGTAGGAACTACTAGATCATCCCATGGACCCTTTCGGCATTCAGGGTTAGATCAGTCACATTTTCTTGCAAGTTTCCATTTAGTATATGATTTTTCTTGTAGAATTCTAGACCATTTTCTTCAACTTAATTCTGTTTCCTCTTTTCAGTGGCAAGGATTGGAATGAACCAAGGGTGAAGGACAGCAGTGGACAAACAAAACCAATAGAGGGATCAACTTATCCAGGTGAAAGATATCCAGGAGAGGCATTGGTGAAAAGTGCCCCAAGTAACATGACAAAGTCTGTCAATTTACTTGATATTACATTGCTTACACAACTACAAAAAGACGGGCTCCAGAAATAATTTCTGAAGCTAGTGTATTGAATCTTGAATCTCAATTTTCATGTATAAATGAAAGCTGATGGCTCGGTGTCTTTTATCTTGCTGTTATTGCTGTTTTGTTTCTTCTGTTCTTGAGCCAAGGGTGTATCTAAAACAGCCTCCCTAACCTCACAAGGTAGGGGTAAGGTCTGCGTATAGTCTACTCTCTCCGAACTCCCACCTTGTGGATTTGATTGGATATGTAGTTATTATGGTTAGTATCTAAGAAGTATACTTTTTGAGTAGTGTCTAAATAAGTGTCAATAGGAACAAGTCCAAGTTGTAGCATCAAAGTAAAAGAAAGTGACAAGTTTAAAGGTCATTTTTGGATTATTATATGATGATTTTTGAACTTTTCTATAATAGAAAAGAAATAGAAAGAGATAAACTAGAAACGACATTTGTTATGTCAATGACAACAAATGAATATTAAATGAATGAAATTGAGATATGGATGAAATATAATGAAATGGAGCCACTTTGAGGTGCCCTCTGAAATGAGGCATGTAAGGGAGCCACACAAAGAAGTTTCTGGAGTTACGAAAGAAGCTTTGAGCTTATGTTGATCATATGGCCTGGTGGCGAAGACATCCTTCTATAAGGAGGTAGATATTAATTTTACAAATCATAAAGAATATAAGTGTTACGATACGATACCTAAGGAGAGGTTTTTACGAAATATAGTAAAATAAACATCAATTTAGAACAAGAAGTAAAGTTTAAGTACCTCTACAGTTTCTGATCCAAACATACATTCACAGTCACTGACCAAATTGCAATAGTAAATTCATAAGTAACACAAGAAAGAGTAAAAAAATAAATAACTTTTAATTCTTGTTGTATGCCTTTTTCGAAAGTCAATTTGATTAATTTTCAAAGTTAAATTAGATTAAATTAATTCGATATTTTAAGCAAAAAATTTAAATATTCAAAAACTATACGGCAAGTACTATAAATTGTAATTTTTTTTGCATATTAATATAATTAAAAAATACATCGTAAAATGTTAGTCAAAGTTCGTATAGTTTGACTCTAAAAAAAGGAAATCATGATATTAAAGGTGTACGGAGGGAGTATTATTTCTATATTCCACTTAAAAGATTACACTAATTATATTATTGTCGTTGTTGAACGTTAAATATGTTGATCATAAAGATCCTATAAATAACTATGGACCAAAAGTGATATTCTTCCTTTTAGAAATTTAGAAATAATAAAATCCAGAAGCTTAAGAAAAAAATAAATCTCAAAAAATAAAATAATAAAAAGAGAATATTCATTTTAACTAAACACACCAAATCCTAAACCAACCCGACCCGACCCGAATTCGGGTACATCTTCAAAAACGGACCCTTCAAATGCGTGAACCACCCAAATTCCAGATCACGCAATCGGGCATTCTTACCGGATCTTCCCGGTTTCCGGTTCAATCTTCTCTTCTCCGTTTAATAATCCAAAACCCTAACCCTATCACTTTCGGATCCTCCGATCGGATCTATCTGACAAAAACGTCAACGGAAAAGTTCTACACTTTCTCAGGTTTGCATTTTTCTGTTCATTATTAGCCGGATTTTAATACGAATCCTTGTAAAGTACATCTATTTGAGCTCAATTTTGATGATTTTTTTTGTACATTTTTTGATATATTGGGGCTGAATAGAGTTGAATGGATGTAGAAGATTTTGTTTAATGGATCTCCAGTAGTGTGAAATTGAGGGGTTGTTGACTGATTGATTGACTTTTTTTTGGCAAAGATTGACTTTTTAATGTTTTTCTTTTGTGGATTTTGAATTATGTCTAGTTTTGTTGTTGCGATTTGGGATTTGGATCATGTGGGTGTTGTGTTCACCAGAGAGACAGTGATGGTAAGTGTTGGAGATTGGTTGAGCTGGTTAATGAGCTTAAGTTGGGTGTTGGGGGGTGGGTGTAATGCATATAATTTTTCCTGTGTCAAGTTACTGTGGCGGTTGTCGTGAATTTTGTGAACATGTATCCTTTAGGGAAATGCCACGTCTATCAAACCTGCAGTAGCCCGTTGTTGTTACTGCTCTCATTTATGTATTTCCTTTTCAAACTGCTTGGAAATGCTTTATTTTTAAGGTGAGGGTATATCGAAAACAACATATCTATCTCTACGAGGTAGGGGTAAGGTACACTTTACCCGCCCCAAACCCCAATTGTGGGATTACACTGGGTATGTTGTTGTTGTTGGGTGGGTAGTCTGGCTTTTTATAGTAGAGATCACGATGTAGAAGAACTTACATTTCTACTGCTTTTGTCTGTATGAGTTGCTTGTCCCATTGTTTATGGATTGTTGACTGGTGCAATGGGTGCTTCGTGTCAATTATGTATAGCCTTTTCTTGTAATTCGGTGGATCTTTAGCTGTGTGGAGACTGCTGATTTCTTGTCTCGTGGCTAGTTTATGTGTCGCCTCACCATCACCCCAAACCTCACAAAAGAAAAAGAATAAGGAAACAAAAGATCATATATGCTACTCATCATTATTTTTCTCTCGGTTTGTTGTTTTTGTTTCATTATGAAAAAGTTGGTTATGATTTTTTAAATAGAGAAACATGGTCAGTGAGGATTCATATAACCCCAACTTGTTTGGTGTTGAGACTTTGTTGTTGTTTCGAATAAACAATGTTATGTCAAACTTCCGTCTAGAAAATATGTGATATGATATGCACAGACTGATAAAGCTCATACAGAGGGAGGGATTGAGCATAAATCAGATAGACAAACTGATTCCAGTTGAAAGATTTGTGACGAGTATTAGTCTGGGTCCTTTAAAGTTTCAAGATTGCATACATAAAAATCTAAAGCAATGTCTTTTTTTCTAAATAACAGAATCTACAGCAATGTCTACAATCATCAGAATAATAATATGAGGCTCAGAACTTTCGTTTGCTTCTCTGTTCCTTTCTTCAGATTCTGTATTTGGTTAATAACTTTTAAGTACAACCCTTGTTCAATTCCTTTAAATCTGTCATTGCATTCTACTTGGTTGCTGTTGCTTCACCATTTAACAGCATTTTAACCAAACCGTTTTATGATAACAGATTGGTTAATTTGGCTTCATCCATGCCATGGAAATTCCAACCGAAACCCCAATAAAGAAACCAAAGCGATTGACATCCGTTGTGTGGAACCATTTTGAAAGAGTTCGAAAGGCAGATATCTGTTATGCTGTCTGTGTGCATTGCAAAAAGAAGCTTAGTGGATCAAGTAACAGCGGAACAACTCATCTGAGGAATCATTTGTTGCGGTGTCTAAAAAGATCCAACTATGATGTTACCCAAATACTTGCAGCGAAGAGAAAGAAAAAAGACCCTACTCTTGCAGTTGTCACATATGAAGAAGGACAAAGGAAAGAAGAAACCATTAGTCCTGTGACAACCTTTAAGTTTGATCCAGAGGTAAAGAAAGAGGAAGTTAACGTGCCTATCAACCTTGGCAGTGTTAGATTTGATCAAGAGCGGAGCCGTCTGGATCTTGCCCGTATGATTATGTTACATGGTTATCCTTTAGCCATGGTTGACCATATTGGATTCAAAATATTTGTCAAGAATTTACAGCCACAATTTGAGGTTTTGACTAATAGTGCTGTTGAACTAGATTGTATGACTATTTATGCGAAAGAGAAGCAGAAGATGTATGAAGCGATCCATAACTTGCATGGAAGAATTAGTCTTTCTGCTGATGTTTGGGATTCATCGGAAAATGCACGGTATATGTGCTTGACTGCTTTTTACATTGATGAAGACTGGAAGCTTCAGAAGAAAATGCTGAATTTCATCACACTGGACCCTTCTCACACAGATGACATACTTTCAGAAGTTGTTATAAAAAGTTTGACAGACTGGGCCATTGATCGTAAGTTGTTTTCTATGACTTTCGATCATTGTACGGGCTATGAAGAACTGATTTTTAGGATCAAAGACTGGCTTTCTCAAAACAGGCCTCTGTTAAAGAATGGTGAATTGTTTGATGTGCGCTGTGCAGTACAGTTAATGAAATCAATTGTTTCCGATGTCATGGAAGCAATTCGAGATGTGACCCACAAGGTCCGAGAAAGCATAAGGCATGTTAAAAGTTCACAAGTAACCCTAGGAAAATTCAATGAGATTGCTCAGCAAGCTGCGATTAGTGGTGAGAGACCTTTGATTCTTGACTGCGGACAGCAGTGGAGTTCAACATACTTAATGCTTGAAGCTGCCTTAGACTATAGGGGAGCCTTCTGTCTACTAGAAGGGCATGACCCTACCTACACTAGTGCCTTGTCTGAAACAGAGTGGGATCATGCTAGTGCCATTGCTGGCTATGTGAAACTTTTTGTTGAAGTTACTAATGTTTTCACAACAAATAAGTATTCAACTGCCAACATATATTTCCCAGAAATATGTGATATTCACATCCAGTTGATTGAATGGTGTAAGAATCCTGATAATTTTCTAAGTGATATAGCACTGAAGATGAAAGAAAAGTTTGACAGATACTGGAGCAAGTGCAGTTTGACTTTGGCAATAGCAGCAATACTGGATCCAAGGTTCAAGATGAAGTTGGTGGAGTATTACTATCCTCAGATTTATGATTCTGATGCGCCAAATCAGATCAAAGCAATATCTGATGCCATAAGGGAGCTTTCCAATGAGTATGCTATGGGCTCATCTTCGCTTGATCCAGATACGGCTGGTGCTTCTGGCAGCTTAGCCAGTACCACTATTGGCACGAGGGACAGACTTAGGGGTTTCGACAAGTTTCTCCATGAAACTTCACAAAGCCACAACATGACATCAGATCTTGACAAATACTTGGAAGAGCCAGTCTTTCCTCGCAATTATGATTTCAGCATATTGAATTGGTGGAAAGTTCACACACCAAGGTACCCTATATTATCGATGATGGCACGTGATATCTTGGGAGTTCCTGCATCCACTCTTGGACCAGAGTTGGCATTCAATAACAGAGGCAGGGTGCTTGATCATCATCGTAGTTCACTGAATCCAGATGCTAGAGAAGCTCTGATATGTGGTCAAGACTGGTTGCGCATGGAATCTGAAGGTAATTGCATCTGATTTACATTTTCTTCTGCTAAACCTTTTAGGTGCCGGCATGAGTTATGGTTTACTTTTTAAGTTTATAATGGATGATTGAACTTCAATTGCCAGAATATAACTCACCTCACATCTACACTGCTGTGCCACTTACGGTGGAATCAAAGTAGAGCATGCTTGGTATGTTTCCTTATCTTCACAACTTGTTTCTTATTCCATGCCTTTCTAGTGTGTTGTTGATCTTCTAAATTGTTGTTTATCCTTTTTGCAGTTTGATTGGAGGATCATTCAATCAGCACACCAGTGTTTGATTTCTTTCAGTAACTTTGAACTTAATAAGTATCAAATTAGTTCGAAGAGAGTAGATTAATTTGATTCTTAAATACAAGTATTTCTTTAGGATCAACAATTTCTTGCAATTTTCTTGTCTTTTTTAAATTGTAAATGTTGATTGCAGTGGAGATATGTTGTTCCCTCCTGGGAATGTGGTGGGGTTCGGGGGATTGTTTCCTATGAACCCGGAATTTTCACAAGTTCTCCTAGGGGAGGAGTTAGAGGGAAAGGTTGTGTTCAGATGTGGTGTTATGAAAAGATGTATCTTTCTATTAGTTTAATGTGTATTAGCTTTCATTTTCCTCCCTCTTTTCTGGTAGCCTATCTCAACAATAAGTAAATAGTTCTATATCAGACTTATTTGACGTCCACCTTCTGGTAAGTGTTGCTAATCCCAGTCACTTATCTTGTGCTTTTGAGCTCGATAAGGCGTAGCAGAGTTCATATCACCAGCCCCGGGGCTTTGGTCTAGTGGTAGGAACACAACCACACACATCACGGTTATTTAAGTGAAGAAGGGTAGATGAGCAGCTCATTATCTACTGATGCTTCCCTAATAAAGGGACTATGCCAATTGAATAGAGTTGATGACCCTTCGTCTTCCTATTTTCCATCTCTACCTTCTCACGGTGAGATGGAAACGAAGTGGGGTCAACTGGAGTGGAAGCCAAAGGACAGGGTCGAGAATCTGTGTTCGATCCAAAGAACCACCCCAGATACGATTTTGATTTATTCACTCCGATTTCATGCATTAAACTAGCATAACATACTTCTAATATCGAGGTCTGATTCATTCACTCTGTGAATGCAAACTTTCATTTCGAGTGTATTTAGTATTGTTATAAATCTTCAAAATGTATATTTTTTTCCTGAGAAATATTTTTCGTTCATTAATCAAACATTGAAAAATATTTTCAATGAAAATGACTTACCTTGTACCAACACAGTATTATTTTGTGGCAACAAAAGCCAACGTCATAATCTGCCACTAAAATACAGGTACAAAGCAATTAATTACACACTAGAAGTATCATTTTCTTATGAATTTTCTATTGGGTGTTTCTGTTTACTACTTGAATTATCACCAATTATTTATTAAAACACGCTTCGAAATTAATAAGTCAGCTGCCTTGTGAACAAAATTTATGGGCAGAGTAAATTGTCACACGCCTTTTGATAAACACTTGGTCAAGTCACCTTTGAGGTGTGTTGTTATAAACCATTGGTGATGGTTTAGGTAGAAACACAACTGCAAACACCTAATAGTTCAAATATGAAAATCGTAAAAAGGTGATACTCAGTGTGTTTTATCGATCATTTATCTAAAAGAAAAAAGAGATTGAGCAAGAAAAAGTTCATACTTCCATATATCAAATTCAACAAATTACACAAGACCTTTAACGTACTCATTTAACCACAGATACAGGGAACACCGTCTATCCAAAATTCCAAATCTTCGGCAAAGAAGGCACAAATATTATGAATTCATACAAAAATAACAAGGAACAACAGCTAATCACTAATGATGATCTAAAAAATTTAGAGAATTCGAGGAACTAACAATGAATAATAGCTAAAATAGCATACAAAATTCTTGAGAACACAGCCTTTTTATGCAGAGGTTTTCTTGTTTGGTTCAAAAACATACTTGATCAGTGACTCTTTGATTGATAGCAACTCAGGGAACTCTTTCTTCAACTTTGATGCATCCATCTCGTTGTTACTGCGAGCTGCAACGATTACCTTGGCCTGCTCTTCCACTGTGAAGTTGGCATAAGTAAATGCTGGATCGATATATTTCTTGTACATTTCCAATATCTCATTATGGCTCACAACACCAGGGTTTGTGAAATTCCATATGCCCCTGAGGTTACGCTTTGCCATCTCAATTGAAATCGGAAGAAGCTCATCCAATATGGTCATACTGTTAGGAATATTGACCACCTTATTGTAGCGGCTGATCTTGGTAATGAAATTGCGAGGGTTGCTGAGATCTGAAGATATTGGCATGCGAACTCTGAGTGTACAAACATTGTCATAATTTTTCAACAGATCTTCGACCTAGTTAAAAAAACAAGAAAACATGTTAATGCCTAAATAAGAGAGTGATGTATTATGGATCAAAGTCTAAACAAGTGCTTACCATGGCCTTGGTCTTTGAATAGAAAGAACCAGCGAAATTGGGTGTGTCTTCCTCTTTGAACCCAATACCAGAACCTTCTGGATGTGCAGCATCATACTCAAATATGCAGCCAGTGGCAAAGTTCACCATCAGGAGGCCATTCTCTCGGCAAACATCTGCCAAGTTTAGAGTACCAGCAACATTTGTGCGAATTGTTTCTGGTTTATGACTCTCACACCAATCAACATTGGGTCTACCAGTGACACCAGCAGCATTGAATACATGTGTGGGCTTGACAGAATTAATGTCTGCCAAAAGCTTTGAGCGATCTTCCAAACGTCCCCTGCCATACTCATAAGGAATTCCCTGTTTCTCACACAATTTCCCTAGCACACCGCCAATCCACCCAGTCCTACCATAGATCAAGAACTTAAAAGGGGATTTCTGAGGCACATTGCTGGTCTTTGAAGCTGGAGCTGCCGTTTTGGTTTCATTGGACTTCCCTGAGAATTCGGTAGATCCAGAATCATATTTCTCAGCTCCATCCAAATTTCTTTCTATATCACCAGGCATCATCAGCATTCTAGGATGTGGAAGCAATGCTCCCGAGACATCCCCCCACCAATCAGGGTTATTCTTATACCATTCAATAGTCTTTTTCAGACCCTCTTCCCACATGGTCGTCTCAGACCAACCCAAGTTCTTCAACTTCTGATCATCCAGAAAGTACCTTTGGTCATTAAATGGCCTGTTCTCCACAAACTGAATAACTTTCTCTGAATCTATGTTAAAGAGTTTGCATATATCTTGGGCAACATCAATCACTCTTCTCTCTTTTGTAGTTCCAATGTTATAAACGTGACCGACCTCTCCCTTGTGTAGAACAACTTCAAAAGCCTCAGCAACATCCTCACAATAGAGATAACTACGAACATTACAACCATCACCATGAATAGGAAGAGGCTTTCCCCTCATGGCTAAAAGTATAAACTTAGGGATTAGTTTCTCAGGAAATTGGTTAGGACCATAGACATTGTTCCCTCTAGTGGTTATAACAGGTAACCCATATGATCTACCATAAGCCATAACAAGCATTTCAGCCCCAGCTTTTGTGGCTGAATATGGGTTAGTGGGAAGGAGTTGTGAGGCTTCGTGGTTTCCTACAACAGCATCCTCATCAGTCTCCCCATAGACCTCATCCGTACTCACATGGATAAACCTTCTGATCTGACCAGTAACTTTGCAGGCCTCTAATAGTACATGGGTACCATAGATGTTATTCTTAGTAAACTCAAAGCTATTACCAAAGGAGTTATCAACATGGGTCTGAGCAGCAAAGTGCATTATAGTGTCAATGGACTCAGTTATGAGAAGGTAGTTAACGAGATCTGCACTAGCAATGTCTCCCTTAACAAACTTGAAATTAGGGGAAGATCGGGAAGGAATAAGGTTCTTCAAATTTGAACAATAGTCAAGTTTGTCAAGGACAACAATCTTGTAATCAGGGTAGCTCCGAACAAGCCTGTTGGCTACATGACATGCAATAAATCCGGCAGCTCCAGTAATGAGTATATTCTTAGGGGTGTATGTTGACATCTTGAAGCAGCTTCTAACACATGCAAAATTCCAAATCAATATCAAGATTTTGTAGCAACCTCAGATCCATAAGTAAAAAGAGCATAGAAAACAAAACAATATCTAGTTTCTGATCAATCAATCAAACTAACTACTCCTCACCTCACGTGAATCTTAGTAGCTTAGTTGGTTAGCTACCTGAACTTTCACCTCGTTGCTAAAAAATCAATTGCTATACCTTGTAATCCCCTCACCCATTTCTCCTCCACCTACCCCCAATTTTTTAATAAAAACACTAATTAATCCTCAATGCAAAACTAGTCGGGGTTGGCAATATGAATCCTCTACATATTCTATTCCATTCCTACTCATTTCAATCCAAAAACTAATTTCTCTAAACCTAATCCCTCGTTTCGCCAATACAAACCAAAATT
>JAJOOO010012055.1:0-12958 GCA_029582685.1 Solanum piurae | reverse complement strand
GCTATAGAAACCGCCCCTCTCATAAGACCAGCCCACCAAATTACTATCTGATAAAATAGCACACATGACACAGCGCACATATTTACGACATGATTATTTCAAGAAATAACTAGCATGTTACCTGATGTTTGAACGTTATTGGCGGCGTTCTTGTAGCATTTCGATTCATGAAATTGGAAAGAACAGAGAGAGGGAACACAAAAGCAGCACGCCCAATAGCCATCAACACCAGCACAATAATATATATTCCCATTGAAGTCCAAACACTACCAGCAAGACTGGATATAAAAGAGTCAGCTTTGTTTTGCTGATTCTAGAAGGATTTTCAGTCAGGGAGTTCCAAAAATAAATATATAGTGCCTATGAATTTGAACTTGGAACCTCAAAGTAAATTTTAAACCACTAATAAGTCAATCTCATGTCTTGTGCTCAGGTCCTCGATATTCAAAAGCTATATATATAGTGTAATTTATTACCGAAGAAGTTCAATACCTTCCCGACCCCCTAGATCCTCCCTACCCACAAGGACATTGTTCACCACATCAGTCAAACTCTATTAAGTTAAAAGCACTAAACATACACTGAGTTCTTTTAATTGAACACTCAAAGAGAAGTTATCTATCTCTTCCTTTTTATACGAGAAGGTTGCGGCCCAAGCCTAAGATGAATTGATAACCAAATATAAATCAATAATAATTGAATGATAACATTGAGTTGATATCTTACCTCTGTTGGCTCATTTTCCACTTTTCAATGTCCAGCGCATCCATCCCCACGTACAAAAATATGAATGTTTCAGCAATGAAAGACATAGCTTCAAATGCATGCCTGTTGTCCAAAGTAAATATTATCTCAATACATAATCATACTTCTCCGTGGCGGTTCAAGACAATTAATAGCCTAAGGTCTAACATCTAATTTTTTAGATTTTTTTTATTTTTTCTACGCAGAGTTATTTATTTATTTTTATTGAATTTTTTTTATTTTTTCTACGCTCTAAACTATATATATACAAAAATACGTTTTAATCTTGTGGTCTTAAACATGTCATGTGGAAGTTAAATTTAAAAATTGACAAAAAAGAAAGAAACATTGTTCAGTGTTCCGAAACAAACTTTAAAAAAAAAAGGCAAATAAAATGAAAGACACAACACAATTTATTTATTTTTTGTTAAAAAAGACTTATAATAATTCTATTATTACTAAAAAAAAACTAATACGAGCATTTCACGATAGGTCAAAATTGCAGAAAATATATGAATGGCACCTTCATGCATACCTCGTAGTGATTCTTGAACTATCAGTCACATTATGCCATGCATAGTGAGACATCAAGATTCCGGAAAAGAAGACTGTCAAAATCCCACTGAGGCTCCAAAGCTTTAAACAACATAATCACTTTGTAAGTACCATGAGAATACTTAAAAGTATATGAAAATAAACATGCAAAGGGACAGATCAAAAGATCCTAGGCCAAACAATGAAACCAGTTTTACAAACGCCCAACGAAATTTGTTGGAGGTTGATGCATTATGTTCTAAATGTACAATTAAGTTCCTACCTCCATGGAGAGTTGTTAGATTTGCATATATATTATATATATATATATACTCATGCTCCTTGATGAAATAGAATTCAGAGACGAAACTAGGATTGAATTATATGGTGCCTGAGTTCGGGATTCTACCACCTCTCATTTGATATATTGGTTTGAAATCAATTATGTGTACTAGTTTAGTGATTTCTTAACACATACAGGTAACACAAAACAGTAATGAATTAGATTTTCTGAACAAACTACTGCAAAAATAAAAAATGAGTACAAGTAATTACTATACCTCAGCCAACATGTAGGACAGATATGCCATCAGAAGCATGAGCGATATTTCACGAACAGTAGAATGTCTGCACAGATACGAAACATTTAGAATTTATAGGATAATGTAGATTCTGAGATTCCATATATGACTACAGAAACATCAAACACGAATTTTACCTCCCGAAATATAAGCCCTTCAGAATGTATGATGTTATAAGTCCAGCCTGCATGCAGAAACAGGACACATTCAGCAAGGCAATACATTCGCGTAGAAGCGAAATCAATGACAAGGAAGGATAATCTTGAAACTAAGCTCAACCTCATGTTTGATATTATCAGCATCTTAATAGTCAACTCGTAGTATGTTTCTTAGAAGACGATAATTCATCAATTACACCATCCTATACCCTCGGACACAACATAAACAGTTTTTTTCATTTTTTTCGAGTATTGTGGAAATAACTACATCTGGCCTCTACCACATAGTACGGAATTGAAAGAGTTAAAAGACTAACAAAAACTCCGAGACAAGTGCTTGTGGAGAACAGGTACAGAAAATCTAGAAAGACATGGAAAGCCGACCAGCCATTGAATCTTGCGACATCAATCTTCTGCACTGCATTGAATAGAACAACTGATGTAGCATCATTCACTACTCCTTCCCCAAAGACAAGGCTGTAAAGTAACGGAGTCTCGTCTTGATGAAGAACCTGCACATAATGTTTGCAGCAATGCAGATGTAACTAACTAGCTGACTTAATGAAACAGGACACACAACCTCACATGCCATTATAATTAACCTGCAGTGTGCAAACAGTATCCGTCGCCGAAAATATTGCTCCAATACCTTAATCAGAAGTCAGAACAGTTGCATCAGTTAATAAGTCAGAGAATTAGCTAATATCAACAATGAAAAAGCAAACGTCAGAGAATTAGCTAATATCAACAATGAAAAAGCAAACAAGGAAACTCAGATAGAACGAACAAACCAAGGTAGTCACGAATAGTCAATCCATTGAAATTAAGCTTGGGAAATATCCACCAGCTGCCTATATTAATCAGAAATGAATGTTAAACAAAAAAATTAGATATATAACAAAAGCAGAAGCTTTGGAATGATAGATTACCCGATGCGATAATACTTGATGATATGAAAACACCAATAACTCCAAACGACATAATAGTTAAGAAGTTATGGAAGAACTGCTTCTTCTTAACTTGGTATCTGAATATACACAACATGTCATTTTAAAAGGTAAGATGTTTGACATTGATGGAATTATAATTTAACATAAAACTTCTTACCCTGCATTAAATATTATCGGTGGAAGTAGATAAATGAAGAACACTTCTTCATTAAATCTAAGTATGTGAGAACTTTTCCCCTTGCTTATCAGAAGTATTATTGTCCCTGATATGAGACCCTATACACCAGAGGAGTAGATTATTACACTCAGAACCAGTGAAAAACAAAACGGATAAATCCGTAAACTAAACGTAAAAATAAAATAACACCAAATAATTCAGGGAAACTATGAATATGACTAAGAAACTATGTTGCTCGGATGCTCCTAAGACCATCGAGTCTCAAAATTCTTTAGTATTTTTTTTTTCTTAAAGGGCCTGCTGATTGAAATTATGTCAAATAAATTAGAACAGAGAAAGTACTCCTCCATTTAATTTACTTGTCTGGTTTTGACTTGACACAAAATTATAAAAAAATAAAAGGACTTTGTGAATCTTGTACTCTTAGATCTAAGGATATGTAGAATGTGCCAAAATACACTTTAAGCTATCTTAAATCTTGTGATCTCGTGGAAAGTTAGAATTAAAAAGTTATCATAAAGGAAAAATGCATTTTTTAAAACGGATTACAAAGGAGAGTGAGACAAACAAACTGAAACAGAGCAAGTGATATTTTTTACAACAACAATAACAAACTCAATGTAATCCTACAACTGTAATCTAGGAGAGTGGTGTATGCTACATGAAGTTAGAATTAAAGAGTTGTCACAAAAAGAAAAAAAGATATTCTTTTTTAAACGAACTTTAGTAATAAAAACAAATTGAAACACGGGGAGTAATACTTTACAACAAAAATATATCTAATGTAATCCTACAAATGCAGTCGGAGAAGAGCGGTGTGTATGCAGCTCAAATAATATATTTCAAAACATTATTGAAAAGTAAATGCTTTTGAATGGACATATCCAAATTCATTTGACAACTCAAATACAATATAAAATGTAGAAATGAATCAACTCAACACCTCAAATTCAATGTACATATTACTAATGCATAACGAAGAAAAAGAGGGGAAATGTATATATACGTACAATGATAATGGCTGTGATGGATTCGTTAACCCATCGATTTTCTTCGAATAAAGAGCCAATTACTAAACATACACACAAAATCGCCACGAACAGAGTGATCGGAACCACCATCTCATGGCTGTTCTTATGCCCAATAAAATTCACGTAATTGAAAAGGGCCATTTTTTCACCACTTCACTCACACTCAAATTTAACAACTCTGCTAGTTTCTATTTGTATGCTATATTTTTGTTGCATGATATATATGAAAGTGGAAAGTGTGAGCTAAAAATAAGACAAATTTTGCGGTGCTGACTAGGAAATTGACACATTTGTTAAGACCAAATTATCATGCAGCCAAATACACAAGTGTAGGAGGATATTTTATATTGTTGTATTTTGCTGTATCGATCCTCTTATTATGCTGAGGACTTATTCTTATTATGCTGAGGACTTATTCTTCTAAGTTGTATAAGTGATTTATTATTTATTTATTTAATTAATTATTTTAAAGTCAATTTTTTTTTAAAAAGAGATATTATATCTATTTAATAATTTTTTTATATATATATTATTTTATTCTCATAAAATAATTAAAATATATGATAGTTAATTATAATTTGATAATTAAATTTTTTTCAATTGACAATATAATATTTTTGTAATAATTCGTAAGACATAAATAGACATATAAATTATTGTACCTTATATAACATCACAAATGTTTATATTAAGTTCTTATTGATTATATTTTTAAAAACTTTTTCAATGGAGTGAATTGTTAAACTATCAAAATTACTTTAGAAGTAGTATATTTATTTAAAAATAGATTAAGAATTCACCTAATAGGTTATGTCAATTAGAGTATTATTTTTACTTGTAAATAGTTTTGTAATGTTTTTATTACAAAATAAATCTAAATCATCAATATTATAGTGATTGTCATGGTTTATAAGATAATCTAATTAATTTGAGCTTGAAATGTCTAAGAATACACCTCAAAGAATTGAAGATAATCTTATAAAATCAATGCTAAAACATGATTGATTCAAATTATAATTAGACAAATTAAGAAGTACAAAGCAACTGCAAATTTAATTGCCTATAACTTTAAATTATAATTTCATCAATTGTATTTTAAGAAAATAATAAGATTTTGAAAATATGTTCATAATGATCGGTAAAAGATTCACAACAAACTATTAAGAAAATTTTCAAAGATCCGAACTTTGAACAATACATTTGTCTATTCAAATCCCAATGGATGAAAGAATCAAATGTTGCCCGCAAATTTAGTCTACAGAATACTACTCCCTCTATTCCATATTGACTGAATTTGTAAGACAATCTTAACAAAAATATTTAAGGACATAATTTAAATCATATTTTCCACTCTAAAATCACAAGTGTAATAAGTAGTATTCCCTCCGTACTATTTTACGTGAGATAGTTTAACTCCGCACAAAGTGTAAGAAAGAAAAGGGGAAACTTTTAAAACTTGGGGTAAAAATGAATTATAGTGGCTATCTACCAGAAGAAAAAATTGAGACAGAGAAAGTACTATCTACCAGAAGAAAAAATTCAAGCATCCATCTTGTGCCTTTTTACGATGACTCATATAAATTGAGACAGAGAAAGTACTATCTACCAGAAGAAAAAATTCAAGCATCCATCTTGAACTTTCAAGAACTCAATTATATATATGTATGTATATATACTTACAACGATAATGGCGGTGATGGATTCGTTAACCCATCGATTTTCTTCGAGTAAATGGCCAATCACTAAACAAAGACACAAAATAGCGACGAAAACCGTTATCGAAACCACCATCTCATGGCTGCTATTATTTCCAGTGTCATTCACATAATCGAACAGTGCCATTTTTAAAACTCACTTCTGAATCAAATTTAACATTATTTGGGTTTTTTTTAATTTCTCAGCAATATTTTTGCTGCATGATATGTATGAATGGATGCTTTAGCTGCTAATAAGAAAACAAATTTTGCGGTGCTTGCTGGGAAATTAACACGTTTGGGGAAGAAGACGAAACTATCATGCAACAAAATACACGTGGCCATGTCTTATTCTCCTTTGTTGTACCTTTATATATTGTTTTTTTATTACTCCCTCCGGCTCTATGTCCATCTTTACTTATCTATTATTATATATTAAAAATAATAGTTATCAATTCATACTTATTTAATTTGAAAAATTAAGTGATAATATTTTCTTTTGTATTTATTTTACTTTTACTATTAAAATGAGTATGGAGAAAATATATTTTTAATTGTCTATTAAAAATAATTATCAAACAATACTTGTTCATTTTGGATAATCAAGAGATAAATTTAAACACGAATAGCTTTGTTTGGCAATTAGCTGGGAGTCGAGTATGCCTATTCAACATAATTTACCTTTTTTGTGTTTATTTTACTTTGCTAATAAAATGCAACAGTGGAAAAGAAGTCTCGAATTCAACCCCGAGTATGAAAAAAATCATGTTGGAAGCATTACTCCTGAAGCTGAATGATACCTACAATGTGCGATCTAAATTTAGTCCAAACTCTAGTGAAAGCTCTGGACGTACGGTGGAAAACAACCAAAAAAAATTGAACTCATAGTATGCAAAGTTCTCAACAATGTAAAATCTGAAAGTTGACACAAACTTATCTCAATGATAGTCTGAAGAAAACATTAGTGATGTGAGATGAACCTGTCAAAATCATGTGACATCACATTACAAAAAAGACAAGTCTGATCTAAACTCTAATAATAATAAGCTAAAGATGTTCTTAATTTCCATTCTATGGAGAAGTAATAACAGAGGCAATCTCATATAAAACTTTTGATGATGAGTTGTAACTCTTAAGCAGTAGCACCACTTGCACCCTTCCCTTTCTTCTTCTGTAGCTTCTTCATGTAAAACTCCAGTTCCTTACCCTCCAAGATGTAACTGCCAAAAGTTAAAATAAAAAAATGTAAGAAATGACAGCTGCAAGAGTCAAGCATGATACTCTCTCTGTTTCAATTTATGTGATAAAGTTTGAATAGGTTCGAAATCTTAAGAAAGAAAAGCTTTGGCAACTTATGGTCATAATTTTAAGACTTTTGGGATGTGTGGTCTTTTAACATTTTGTAGTATTTGGGACGGTATAAGAGGTTCTCGACAACAAACTACAACATACACAATGTATTCCCACAAGTGAGGTATGGGGAGGTAGGACGTACACAGATCTTAGCCCCTTACCTTTGCAAGGTGGGGAGGTTACTTCCAATAGATCCTCAGATCAAAAGAAAAGAAGAAATTATAGTAAGGTGCAAGGACATAAGACGGTAAAATAGCAGGATAACAAAACAAATAGCAAATGAAGCAATTGATAGATAACACCGAAGAAAGGAAGCTATGCAATTACCCCTGTAAGAGCTTCTCATCAAGGGTAAAATGAGAAGTTCAAGTTATATTGTTCCCAAATTTAGAAAGCTTCCATTATTTTAGAACGAACTAGAAAGAAAATATCACATAATCTGGTACAGAGGAAGTATTTTATATCTTCCAAGTCCAAAGTCATAACTAATAGATTCCAATAGACACATAAATGTAAGATATTCAAGACCAAACATACACTGTTGTCTTATAGAGTAAATTAAAATTCTAGTTAAATCATTTTTACGGTTAAGATGAAAAGTTTTTTTTCATTAAATCAATTTTTTCATCACGGTTTATTTGGACCAGAATTAATGCAGATAGTTAAAATGTTAAATCTATATCAACAAGGAAAAGATCATTAATTCAATGACATATGATCTTAGTTTAGCCATACAAAATCAACAAAGATGCAGCCAAAAAAAATTAAGATAATACTAGACCTCCAATTCAAAGACTGGCAAATTCAAGTTAGCATGGCTAAAAGTTTTCCCAGTTGAAAATGCATATTATGTCATTAAATGCATAACATCAAGTCAAAATATTAGTTAGTAGCAGGTCGGTAGAGTGAAACAAAGATATTGCAGATTTGAGCTTCATAGTTTTCTACAAAGATTAAATAAAGAAGAAGACTCATACCCATCAGCACGGCCACATTGGCCAGGTCGTGATGAGATTGCCGCCAATAGACGACCACTAGCAAATTGCTCTTCAACGTGTGGGTCGATCTTACGATCCTGTTGACGCTTTTCCAGCTTTCTTTGGACATGGTTACTTTTCTTCTCCTCCGCAGCAGCCTCAACAGCCTCCTGTGAAATCAAATAGAAACCTCACATAATGCATTGAGACTCTATGTCAACCAAATCAATAGAACACCATGCTGTAAACATATACTAAGACAAAATTCACCACAAGAGACGTTGAAAAAGATTAAAAGAAATATCTTCAGAAAAGAGGGGGAAAAAATCTTAATAAAATTTAACACAAACAATTATGTATTTCAATTTGCATGAGAAACACCACATACAGCGCAAGAAACATTTGTAGCTTCACAAATGCTCAAGCAAAACATCTTGCAATTAAGTGTGTGAATTAAGTCAATAAATTGCATCATAAAATGATTATCAAATAAAAAGAAGTGGAACATCACAAACAAAAGAGACCACATAAGATAAGAAAAGCATTTGTGCAAATACCTCTCCTTCCTTCTTGGCAGCACTCTTCTTCTTGCGACCAATTTCAACACCGTAATGCTGGAGATACCACTGCTTAAATGGAGCTGCATCAACTTGCACAATTGCACTCTTCACTAGAGTTTGAGTCCTAACCAACTCATTGTTTGAGGCGTTGTAGACCACATCCAATAAACGGGTCTTCCTAGTAACAGCTTCACTACCCCAAGAGTAATTTCCAGTGTCCAACCTCAAAGCTCGCCACTTCACATTGCCTCCTCGGACCCTGATCCTCCTAACAGTCTTAGCATTAGGCACCAGCTTTGTATTTGCAGATTGTCTTCCCATCTCATACCTTCACACAGACATTAAATCAAAAGTCAATATCATAATGTACACTAAATTGAAATTATATCTATGGACAGCCCAAGATAAGTATTTGAGAAGATCTACTCTAAGGAAAAAGACAAGAACTCATTGCAATTATATAACAAAAGCCACCTATATCTACATCCTAATAAATCTACATTTCTTCCTCTATAAAAGGTTCATATTTCATCAGACAAACGACATTCAATAAAATAAATACACTCTATCCCAAATTAATTTGAATCAACTACACAAATCCTCATGTAGCATCCATTTCAGCTATGCTCAGATCAAAAAGTATGACATTCAATAAATCAACAGCACTCAACCACAAAATACTTTGGTCTGCTATATCAGTACACATTCCACTACATTCAGATCAATATAGACAGACAATCAATAAATCAATTTCACTCAAATCCCAAGTTACTCTTACTGAACCGTATGAATCTTTTGCATCCATTCCAATTGTATTCAGCTACAAAAGTAGAAAATATCCAATATATCAACTAAACTCATGCGGTCATGCCAAATTATTTCGGTCAAATATATTACACAAATCACTACATTCAGGTCAAAATAGCATAAAAAAATCAGCATTTCTCAACCTCGAGTAAGTTTTAGTAACCTGCACAAGACCTTTGCATCAATTCCATTACATTCAGCTCCAAAATAGTAGAAAATATTCAATATATCAACTACACTCGTCACAAACAAGTTTGATCGACTACATCGATCTTATATACACAGATAACTAAATTCAGGTCAAAATAACATCAACAAATCTCATTGCTCAATCTCAACTTAGTTTAACTACTACATAAAACATCACATCAATTCCATTGCATCCAGCTACAAAATAGTAGAAATATTCAATCTATCAACTACACTCATCCCGAATTAGTTTGTATCGACTATTTTAAATCTTCTGTAATATCACATTGAGATGAAAACAATAATCTCCACTTACTTTCGCTTCTTCCTCCATGCCTTTTTCTTGCCTCCAGTGGCACGTCTCTTGTGCATCGAATCACGAGAAATACCTGTCAAAAACCATAGCAAATTGCTCTTTTAAGCTTATTTTTCACAATCTCACAATAACAGAAAACAAACAAACGAGATCAACGAAGGTAAAGGTAAGCTGATAGGATAGATTTCGTTACCCATGGTTGCCGGCGACGAAGTATCCTAGGGTTCCGGTGATTTTGCACTGCAACGGAGAAGGGCTCTTCAAGCGGAACGGCTAAATGAGATCCACTGGGTTTTTAAACCATCTTTTAAAACCCTAGCTGTAGTTAAAATACCAGTTTTGTCCTCCCTTTGCATTTTAGTCCTTGTTGTTTAGCCTCTAATTTAATTTCAGTCCCTCAATTTTCACTTATTCCAATTTGGTACAAATATTTGATTCAAAGGAATGATAAGAGTAAACAATATTTACTATTTAGATTACAATTTGTTCAGAAGTATCATTAAAAATCTTATATCATCTTAAAACTTTATCTTATAATTCAATACATAATGATTATTAATCAAGTAAGTAATAACTTCGAAGGGTGGTTTTAATATTGAATAGATTTCAAACATGATAGATTGAATGAATTGTAGTAGAATTTTGAACTTGAATTCATAGTTTGAATCTCTGATCCACCTTTGCATTGCTTATCAAATAATCAAATAACGGTAGCAATTTACTTATGAGTTCACAACTAGCATTTTTATCCTTTTATCAAGATTTCTAAATTAAGAGCCAGAGAGACTGAGCATATCTAATGACGCAAACACTATATCATGTTTGTATGAAAGTGATCTCACCAGATTAATATTTCATTTTTTTGTGTCAAAACTTTACTAACAAAAAAAAACTATAGTAGGATCAACTAATGTTATTAAAAGCCATCACTTTGTCACGTAAAGCGATAATAATGTCCAATCCAAAGGTTTTGACTTCACGCCAAAAGATATGTGCCTCAAATAGTAGTGTTTCAAACAATGACACCCAAAGTGAGCTTTGAATCTCAATTTTCAATTGTTGGAAGATTAGTATCGGAGCATAATTGTAATTTGAAAGTTGAAATTCGACTAATATAATACCAAAATTCATATGTTGCATTTTTCATTTCTCGCTTCTCGCTTCAAGCCTGATTGATCTTATCCATTTTTTGCACCTTTTACTTTTAAAAACATGGACACCAACAAGATGGATTTGTTTGGTACATGTCAAAACCTTCAAAAATAGTGTATTTTTTTAGAATTTAAATTGCAATGATATTTATGGAAAGTTCGAGAGCAACATAAAACAACAATAACATATTCAATGTAGTCCCAGAAAGTGGAATAAAGTTTATACCCCACCCTTACCCAAAAGGTAGATAGGTTATTTTTTATAGACCCTCGACTCAGGAAAAAGAACACAATCTCGAATGAGAAGTAACGGAAGTGTAAGGAACAACAAATAGTAACATGACAAAAACTACAACAAATCAATACGATAATTGAGCTACAAAGATCAACAAATAGTAACAAAAATCAAATGACTAAAAACTATAGTAGCAATATTAAGACTACTAATATGAACGGACAACAAGACTACGTCTCGCTCTCTACTATCCTTCTACCACAATTCTCTGTCTTCCACACCCTCCTATCCTAGCAAAATAGCAAAAAATAAATAAACCTAAAAAAAACAAAGAACCATACAAGTCAAAACAATGGATTATTTGAATGAAGCACTTATGGATAAGCAATGCAAGCAAACAGAAGAGGAAAGTCTACTTCACGTGCAATATAGTCCCATACACAAACATAAAGCTTCAAATATATTGTTTACAAAAGCTGCAGTATCAAATGAATTCAGAATATTCAGTACTTATTTGATGGGATCCTAAGTTGGTATTCCCAATTGTTTCACACTAGTAAATCAAACATGACCTCACATACAATCTGAAAGAAATGCAAATCCCAGAAAGAGAGGGGAAACTATAAGAACAAACACCAGCAACCTTGCCGGGTACTACAGTGAACAAAACGTCAAAAAAAAAAAAGAATATAAAAAATGACAACTCTAACGCTCAACATAGTACCAGAGGTAATGGTCTTATCGCGGGGGTGCACAAACACATCAACTACAATAGACGGTATCATGTATACCTTGCAATCTGATATACATCTCGATCGAGTGCTGAAAAAAGAGCCTATATTGCTTTTACTATATTGATACTTCAAACTGTCACAAAACACCTTTAAAACTGGACAAGCGCTTCACTAGCTCTAGAGATCAGCTTTCTTAAATCCGAAATATATATATATATATCTATATATATTGTGAGGGGTACTATATAAACATCGACTTCCACTTCTTTCTCTTATAAGTCTGTTCTCCTAAGTATCTTCAGATATCCAAATAACGAAATCTTCTATGCTGCAATTCCTGGAAACAGTCAAAAAGAAAAGATGAGCCGTCTCAATTTCTGAATAACAAATAGCATTCTTTCAAGAATTAACTTGTGCTGGAGAAAGATAATATACTTACATTGCTTTGTTTTATGCATCCAACCGCAAGTTTAACCAAAATGATGGCAAACTGGTATTATATATCTCTAATTAAAGACAATCTTTTTATTTGTATATACGAGATAAAACAAGTTTTGTCGACAATCTCCATATACGAGTAAGGCTGCTTTTGCTGTCAGCTGAAAATAGTGACCCCATACCATGCAGGTAGGGGAAAATCCAGAATTTGAAGGTTATGGGTTCGGGATTCTAGTCTTTTCAAGTTATTGGGTTCTAAATTAATAATTTGTAGCACATATTAATGAATTTCTTAAGATAAATACAAGGTTTGGACCAAAACTATTGG
>JAJOOO010012044.1:0-11921 GCA_029582685.1 Solanum piurae | reverse complement strand
AGCCAAAGGCCCATGGCCTAATCCTACTTGAAAAAGGATTGGAATTACTCTCTTTATTTGGTTTCCAATTCTATTAGGAAAAGGATTGGAATAGTAATCCTATTTGGAGTTGGTTTTGGCTTTGTAAGGAAAAGCACAACTCTATAAATAGAGAATGGTCTTGAGAGAATAATTCAGATTGCTCATTAGTATTGTCTTTGAAAGACATTAGGACATAAGAGAGGTTTTTTGAGAGAGCTTTCAACAAGAGAGAAAAGAGAAGAAAAAGGGTTCTTTTGCGGCAGTCTTTTAATCTGGCCAGCAACCTTCAGATAGTGTTTACTGATTAACTAACCGTTGGATCGGGCTGAAAGTTGGACTGAGTGTTCCTGACAACTTGACGGTTGATTTGAACGGTGGAGATCGGATTTGGAAGTCAGAAAGATCCTGTTTTTGGTCCCGAACAGCAGCTGCGTTTGGGTGGTGTTTCTTTCTATTTATCCTTTGTTGGTGTAACTATTGTTTGTTCTCTTTTGGCACTTGTTGTGTAGCCATTAGAAGAATAATTGTAACTCTCTTATTGTTATAGTGAAGCAATTCGGATCTTGTCGATCCCGTGGTGGTTATCTTCGTTTTGAGGATTTTTCCACGTTAAACTTGGTGTTCTTTATTTTAGATTTTCGTTTTCATCTTTTCGTCACAACAAGTGGTATCAGAGTCATGGTTCAATGATGGAATCAGGTTAGAGATGGGTGTTCATCTTGGCGGGTGTAGTTCTAGTCGCAACCTTTTTGACAGTACTGAAGATTTTTGTTGGAGAAATTATTTCAGAGAGGTTCTCTGTGTTGAGACATATATTTGATGGAGGAGATTATGGAGAGGAGAAACAAACAGTTGAAGATTATGTGAAGAAGGTGGACAAATTTATTTTGTCAGAAATTCAGGCCAAAGGAGAGATTTGTTGGGGTTTATTTGCCCTTAATTTCTTACCATAAATAGGTTTTCCTTTTAGTAAAGTTTAAGATTTAACTAATCCTTTTCTTGTAGGAAAATGTTTAGGACTCTATAAATATAGGCTTGTTCCTTCTAACTTAATCAACATTCACAATGTAGTCTTAAGGGCTTTGAGAGTTTTGGTTAGGGGATAATTTGTGGGACACAAGCTTGATACGTTATCACTTGTGTGAACCTCCCATGTATTCCGTGTGAATTGGTTGAGGTTATTTCTCTCTATATTTTGTACTCTCATGTTTATATAGTGGATTGTTCATCTCCTTTGTGGACGTAGGTCGATTGACCGAACCACGTTAAATCTGTCTCTTTTGGTGTGTTTCTCGTTTGTCTTCTTACTCGTGGTCTTTCGAGGTTTGTTTTGCTAGCTTCCGCATTACACCTGCTTATTTCGGTCCTAACAGTTGTTTGATGGCCGTTTTCGTCGGAAATGGAGTGTTGTTGGGCTGTTTTCAGGCGGTGGTTGTTGGTTGTGTTTGGAGCTTGGTGGGTGGAACAATGGTGGTTTGTGGTGGGGTTTTTGGGTTGGATCTGGTGGAGAAGAAAGCAGTTGTTTTGTGCTTCTATTTGATTGTATTCCGGCGAGGTTTCGCCGGTAAAATGAAGAAGAAGGAGGTGGGTGATCTGGTGGGGTTTGAGGTGGTGGAGGCTAAGGGAGGAAAATGGGAGAGGGAAAAAAAAATTAAAGTTTTGCCATTTAGAAAATTCTTACCTCCTAAAAAATAATTCACCACCCCCACTTAATGACTAAGAAATAAGTTAAATAGAAAATCAACTTAATTCATTAGGAATGCGTAATTTAGAGGGATGTGAGACAAGATAATCTTAAAGTAGGGGTTATCTTCGGGATATCTACCGGTTTAGCTTCCCCTTGCCCTCGTGTCTCTGCCATCCCCTATGGCTTCATTTCCCGTCTAACTGCCATGTCTGCCGGATGCTCTTCCCATCTGTCTACCATCTCTACTGGTTATTGTTCTCGTGGTAATCTACTGTCAATTTTTTCCAGTTGCTTTTGGAAACTCATTGGGAGAAATAAAAATGTGACCAAAACACTCATCAATCAGCTCCATTGCTCTACTAACTGATACTTCAGTGTTCCATAAACAGGTCAACTGAGTATCTACCCTCCCTCCCCCCAACAGTCCCTTTTCGAATCTGGAGATGAGATCTCGAGTTCAAATGTTGAAACACCCTCCTCCGTTGCCTAGTGGTCAATGAAGTGAGTCAAGAACAATGAGTTCTCGGATTCAAACGTGTACACTCCTTCTTTTGACTAAACCTTGGGGGTAGAGTTATCTAGTATCTACATTGGTGGGCCGTAACATGTATTCAACGGAATAGTCGATGTGTGTGCAAGTTGATCTTGACACCAACATCATAAAACAATAGTAGCTCTTATTTAAATGTTATTTGTACTTCCATTTCTAGATTGCTTTGGACTATTTTTCTTGAGTCGAGAGTCTATTAGAAATAATCCATCTACCTTTGAGACTATTTGAACTTGTGCAAAAAGAAAAATTGACTATTAAAAAACAGTAGCTCTTATTCAAATTGGACTATTTGCACAATTTGACCTTTTGACTTTCTCCAGTAACATTTTTCTCATTTTCTGATTCTTGCAAAAATAAATTGTTATAGAAAGCATGCTTGAATTCAGTCTGGTGCTGATTAATAACGTATTCATACTGTGTATTGAAGCCACCAGTTACTTGTTTAAGTTGATCAATTTTTACACGACTTTCTTGACAAACTGATAAATCATTCTTGGTTGAGAGATCTTACAAGCTAACCTGCTTGTAAGACACTTGACAAACAAATTTGGGTTGTTTTTATCTTGCTTGTGTCTGACAGAAATGTAAAATTGTACATTGTGTCTGAATTTGTTTTATATCTTTCTTGTTTTCATATATGTCAATACAGAGACACATAAAGATACATAAAAAATAGTAGCTGCTTATTTTTTCTTGCAGATCTCAGTAAAGTGAGTTAAGCACTTTATAAGATTTCTGAAACTTTTGCTCAATTAGGCAGGTTTTCTACTTAATATCTTACTCTGTCTTGTGCTTTACTTTTCAACTTTTCTTTTTAGTTGTTTGTTTCTCCAATTAATGGGACTCTTTCTCTCTCTCTCTCTTTGTCGCTCGCTCTTTCTCTTTCGTGTAATTGTAATGTTTAAATATGCAATAGTGATATACCCATATATGTATCTCTGAGAGATTTCATTGAATTGTGCTAAGTTAATTGATTTGGTTACATATGCGTGTGAGAGGGTGGATGGGATAAGAGGTTCTATGAAATTAGTCGACGTACGAGAATATTAATCTATCATACACTACATTAATTTTCTTGATAATCAACAATCGATATGAAGGAAACTTAAAGAGAATTCATATACGAGGAGTAGGTAAAACAATGTTATATAGTGTTGTATCATAAAATAGTTTGGTATTTTGATTAAATCAGAATACGATGAATTTAAAATTCTAATAGCTTAAAGTGAAACTTTTTGTCTAACATTGTATTCTAATAACTATTTCTCGATCTGCTCTAATATTTGAATTTGGAGTCCATTTTAAAGAATTATTTTTGTGAGCTTTTCTCTACTACTTTTTTGTACTATAAACAATAGCAATTTAAGATATAGTTAATCATATAATTTTATATTTAATATATTATATGTCATTGTAGGTAAGTATATGATGGATAAAAGTTGGATACATATTAAGAATAGGACATTACCAGAGTACTTGAATGGTATGGAACAATTTTTAGACTATGCCTTTTGCAATCCTGAGGTTGGTGTAGGTCTACAAACAAACAATTCAATATGGAGATCTATAATTAAGGTATAATTTATCCGGATTATGACAAACCCAATACTCAAGACCCAAATTATGATCCTAAGGTGCAACTAGGGTTTTTTCCAGGGCAAATTACAGAAATCACATACTTTTAAGATAAAATTACAATCTATCCCTTAAAAGTTTATAATTACAGAAATTCGTCAAACGGATACAATAATATAAGCGCTGATACATTAATATGATACGCGAGATACATTAATCGTTAAGTAAAATACATTACATTTTATACATGATACACTAATCTGATGCGCGAGATACACTAATCTGATGCGTTGATACATTAATCTGATGCGTGAGATACATTAATCTGATGCACGAAAATGAGGGATTTTGGAGATTTGTAAAACTTATAGGGGATAATGGTAATAAGTAAACTAAAATGTGGGATTTCTGTAATTTTTCCACCACCTAAAACCGTTCAAAACCCTTCCCCAACGATATACAATCAAGATTTTACGTTCTACGGATCGAAAAATGGAATTGGGGAGCGAAAACATTACCTTTAGCACCAATTTTCGTGGAAAACTGTCAAGAACTCGTCCGGGGTAGTCTCCTAGCTCTCAAAAGCGAAAATTGTAGAATAATGGCATTTTTGGGGTTTATTTCCGACTTATTTTGCGATTGACCCGCTATGGTGGCCCTCATCCCGCCACATCGACCCCGCCCTGGTGGCTTGCATGAAACAGTGAGCTAATTTAAGAGTTTCAAACCCCCATTTCACAACACACCTCATCCCATGACACTCAGAAACTATCCTTTCACGCTAAGATCAATTTCGGGAGTTCTACTCGCCCGAATTCGATTTTGTAAAGTCGTACGGGTTGCTTAACGTCTTAGTTATCTACTCATGTAATAAAATTCATAATTAGATCTCTCATTCACTACCAGATCTTCCTAGAACTCACTAACTGTGATTTCGTCCAAATCTGGACTAGGCTAGGAAGTTTCAAGTTACTACCAAAATGTTTTCCGGCTAAAAAATTTTCTCCGATGGATTTTCTATAACGACGGGAGCAGGTCGTTACAGTACAAGTCACTACGGGCCGTCTAGGTGATCCCCACCTTGGCAGCCTTGGACGGTTGGCCACCATGCCCTAAACGGGTCGTGGACTCCTAAACTGACCGTTTAGGGTGTCGTGAAGGGTTCATGGTCCATTTCAGGTTTGTGGATTTGCCTGTTACTCCTCTTTAGCCCTTTTCGAAGACCGAGGTGTTACATGAACGATTCAAATTTTAAGGGTAGAGTTGCGAGGTGTTATAAAATGATTTGGGTCGTAGCTTAAAATTTTTGGGGTGTTACAGATTTCGACCAAGTAATTCTCACTACAAAAGTAATCCCAATTATAAACAAAAAAAATCGGTGGTAAATTAATCAAAGTGGTTGGCAAATTGCGTTATCAACCAAATACCAACTGATATTAATCTATTGCTAAAAGGCTTGTTGGCTTAAAATGTTTTATTTGTTTAACAATAGAGACATTTTTAACCAAACTATTAACAAGGAACATGTTTAGACCTAACAAAAATATTATTTTTAAAGAAATATTTTTCTTGTTTCTTTTCTTTTGAAATTCCTTTAGCTAATAAAAAAGTGGAAGTTTAATTTTTTTTTTCCTTCTAAATTTCTTTTTACCAATAACAAACGAAAGACTATAAAGTAAGTGCTCAAGAGAAAAGTATTTTGAGAGACATTGATACATTGCTCAACTTCAACGTGATATATAAACAAACTGAAATAACTTATTATTTATAGAAGCTAAGAACAAAAGTTGCATGCAATGTTGTTTACAAACCTGCTTATTGGAGTAACAAATAAACATCCACAATTAAGTGTGAAAGAAGTATAAGCATTCTAGTGGATAACAATTTCTTTATTTTGTCCTTTAATTTACTTTCATACTTTAATGGGATCAACAAGCACCATAAAAATGACGTTTTTTAAGTTATTCTTGGAAGAAGTATAAGCATCTTCATCTTTATAATAGAATTCTGACGTTCTACTAAGGTTAAGCACTGACATGAGCAAAACTCTTGGTACTGTTGTTGGTTTTAGACATCCTCTATTCAAATCCTTCCAATTATTCTCTATTATTTTCCTTATCTCCATGTAAGATTCTTCCTTTGTGGCATCATGTTCATTCATGTAACAATCAATACTTGAAGCTACATCTCCTCTTTCTATTTCTCTCTGCGAATCACATGAGCAACAATCATTAGACTAACAAGTACACAAAAGATGAGATCACAAGAGAAATGAAAAGATCAAAAATAACAATAATATTTCCAGTGTGTTTTCATAAATAAAGCCTAAAAAGTTCAGATGAACTGTACACATATCTTACCCTTGGGATCCGGCTCCTCTTCATTTCTCTTCTCCATTTTCCCCAAGTTCTAGCTTAGATTGGAGACACATGTCATAATGTAAAATTAATTGTTGAGATCTAATTGATTAAAGTAAAGTCCTAACAGTAGTTATTTACTTCCATATTTTTGTTTCTTAAATATTTTTGCAATCTAATAATCCTAGATTTACATTATATTTTTCCTAAATATATTTAAAAGAATTTCTTTTCTTAATTACTTGAGTAATTTTTTTTGCTGATTTTTACTTTTTTCTCTAACGTTTTCCATTTCTCAAATAATATTTGCCAAATAATAAATTAAAAATTGTGACCAAAAGTTTTTTTTTTCTAATTTTAGGAGTAAAATAAATTTTGTCACTCAACTTTAAATTCTTTCTTACTTCCTAAATGGAGTCCATATTGCTCTATAGACATTGTAGCTCTAAATACTCTATTAGAATAATAAAAACGTTAACTTTATTATAATATTTTACAAAAAAGTAAAAATATTTAGTAAAAGTTTTATATATGTATGTAGGGCATTAAATAATTTTTTAAAATATATTTAGGGAAAATATAATGGATTGTAAAAATATTTAAGAAGCAATATATGAAAGTAAATAACTATAGTTAGGACTTTACTTTAATCAATTAGATCTCAATCATTAATTTTAAATTATGACATGTGTCCCCAATTCAAGCTAGAACTTGAGAAAAATGGAGTGGAGCCGGATCCAATATACCCTTGTCCTTACCTTTGAAAGGACAGAGATGTGATTTTCTATAGAACCTTGGTTCAAGAAAAGAAATTTTTAATAACTAAAATATTAAGGATAACCAATACTATAAAAGTAATAACTATTGAAAAATAATAATAATAATAATAATAATAATATGAGATAATAATAATAATATGAGATAATAATAGTAATAATAATAATATGAGATAATAATAATATGATATATTAATAATAATAATAATATGAGATAATAATAATATGAGATAATAATAATAATAATAATAATAATAATATGAGATAATTTCAAATATAAACAATAAAGTAATTAGTTTACAAAAATATAGCCATATTTTATTTATATTAAAATATAGCCAAATAGCTTTTCCGAAAGTCATAGAAAACATATACTATCTGTACAATATATATATATAGTGTATTTACGCATGAGCTATGCACTGACTATACAGTTTGATACCCTCAAAAAACTAAATATAGCTTAGCTATATATGAAGTATACACTGAATACACATGAAGTATAAATTGATTTTTAATCTCGATTAACTCAAAATCACCTCTAAACAATCTCATATTTTTAGATACAAAATCATCTCGATATTTTGAATCATATTATATATAATTCGCTCGAAACGATTTATGTTTACGGTTCTTTCAATTTTAAAGAAAAAGAATTGGGCGAATAATCATATACCTCATGTGATACAATATCATTTAACAATCTTGCAATGTTAGAGGAAGCGACGAGAATTGGAGGTTCAGTTGTAATCCATTCAAATGCCTCTTTGGTTGCTTCATCGCCCATGCCTAACCAAGAAGCACTAGCAAGATTTGGGACAGTGCTACTTTGAATTCCATTCTTCATATACTCCTCCATTCTGGGGATTGTGTTCCCATAATACCATTTTGCCTCTTGAAAATAAGCTCTCACCAACTTTTTCATCTGAAATTAATTATTTAATTATTCTCTTTCTTTAAAAATGAATGACACATAAAATGGGACAGAACCGCATAATCTAGAAAAACATCAACTCTAGCGTGGAAAACATTTTTATAACTCCTTCCTTCTCACTGAGCCATTAATTAGTTTTGTCAGGGGTTCACAAAGTTAATATACCTTTGTATTTATTTAATTTTCTAATACAAATATAGGGTCTACGGAAGAGTTACTGGATTAAGACTTAGCTCCCACTTAATTCGTCTGAACCCACAAATCCCCACTTAGCTCCGCCCTTGGAATAAGACTTTTAAATCTTGTGATCCTAAATTAAACATGTCATATGAAAAACTTAAACAAAAGTATTGCCAAAAATGAAAATGAGTCATATTTTTTTGTGAAACAAAACTAATAGAAAAGCAAGTCATTCATTTTAAAAAGGTGGGTGTATTTAAGCTACAATACTAAAAAATTCTTAATTTATTTGTTGGATTATTAGGAGTATTAATTAATATCTATCACATAATTACCTCACTAATAGCAAAGTTGACTCGAAATGACTTGTTTTCCTTTGCCAACTCTTTCTCCACTTCATTGTAAAAATCTAGGAGAGCAGTGTACAAGAGTTTCATATACGGTGCTAATTTTTCTGCAGCGTCGATGTTCCACCTACGGTATAAGTAAAAGAGATTAACTTTTATCTCAGAAATTTTTATCATTGATTTATTTTTATTTATTAGAAGTACATAATACTCTTAATGTATCCACATTAGGTGGCGTCATTAATAAAATTCTTACTTACACATTATTACATGGAACAAGTCTTGTAAGCGCTACTCTCACAAAAATTGAAGAGATTAGTTTAATAAAGGAAGAAACATTTTAAATTTTTGTGTCTATTACTATGTCATAATATATGTATGGTTATAATATTTTGAAACTTATAATTTTAAATATTTCATAAAGCTTGTGTGGCTTTCTCATTAAGGATAAAATAAAAAGTTAAAGTAAATTCTTCAGAGTTTAGTAGGAGTTTAATCATAGGGTTTGAGACTCAAATTTGATGATTTTAATTTATAACCTCGTATATATTTTGAATTGATGATATATTATTGTATACCATCATTATTTTTTTTTCTAAATAACGATAAAAATCTCTTTCCTAATAACTAGAAAATATTTTTATTTCCTAATATTTTTTAAATTGAAACTGAATAAGCATTTACTAATGTATTATTTGGTTTTAAAGTTAAATTGAAAAAAACATTTGCTAATATATCTAATTTCTAATTAATGGTTCAAAGTTATGATCTAAAACACATTCAAATGGGCCCTTAAAATATTGTCCTTTGGATGGACTAAAAAGAAATGTTAGGAAAATAAACTGAAATGAAGATATAGTATTATAATTAATACTATCAAAAAAACATACCTTTCTATTGCGTTTGTAAGGAGAGTAAGTTCATGCAGTGTTCCATAGGTATCATAGATGTCATCAGTAATTGAAACAAAGCATAACACTTTGGTTAGTATATTCCTGGGAACCTTATATTGGGGTTCAAAGTACACACCCAAAGACCACAAGTACAACTCAACCACTCTATCTCTTGCAAAAGGTAATTCATTTGCCAAGTCCAATTCTTTCCACCACCTAAAATGTTAAGTTAAATCTCAAAATCTTTATTTTTTTAATAAAATAATATTGTGATATTATTGATTGTGTATCTTGCTAGTTACCTTGTGATATCACATAGCTCCCTTTTATGCATTTTCTGCAATGTATTGAAGTCCAATTTTGCAAAAGTTAATAGCACTTGATCACATGATTTATCTTCTTGGTAAATCGATATGTATTTTCTAGTTGCTACCCTGGCTATAGTTTTGTTTATAGGATACGTTAGGGCATAGCTGACTTGCATCGATAGAGAATTACTCAATTTAGGCAACAATAACTTCAAATGAGTGGTGGTGAAATTAACTGCTTCATCCAAAATTTCTTCATCATGTACTCTGAATTGTGCTGCCTCGTACAAGCTTAATAATCCTTTCATGTCGTTAACCAATGCTTTATAATAATTTCCTTGGTCATTAGTGAACTTCCTAAAAACATCTGTTTCAAAATATGTATTCACACGCTAGTGTGTAAAAGTTAAAAACTCTTATCTACAAACAAGCTTTGTTCACATAAATTGGATGGGATGACGTATTACTTACCAGATGAGACATAGTAACCTTGTTGCCTAAGTAATCGAAAGCTTAGAGCAACAACATGAAGGTCATGACTTTCACCAAATTCACCAATCCATTCTTCATAACCATTATACATGTTACTCAATGATTCCTCAATCTCATGTTCAAAATGGTATGCCACTCCAAGCAATTGGATTGTGTTTATAAGTCCAAGTTTTTGCAAAGGTTTGGAAGGAGAAATCACTAGCATTTTTCTCACTTCTGCTTTTAGATCCTTGTGTTCCTTCTCTTCCCATTCATTGGCTCCCTATACGCGTAATAAATAACTTTGTATAGATATATATTTCTTTGTGCTTCAAAAATTATTTGCAAACAGAATATGGATCAAGAGTGTTTCAACTGAAAACAAAAGCATTCAATTTTTTATATTATTGACAGTACTGAATACATGTTAAAAAAATTAAGAGTTTTAAGGTCGTAGGGGAATACATTAGGTCATATTTATTTTTATATGTTCTCGAAGATAACCTAACAAATCCCATATTTTAAAAGATCTTACCCGTAAATATTTTCAAGTAACTTGAAAGTGTAATTTTTATTTTATTTTTACCTCAGCGACACATAAAATATAAAATCAAATTAAAACATGAACACACTAGGCATTCAAATTTACCGAGAGATTAGCATAGGCAAGAAAATGGTCTCCCCAAACAGTAGGATGATGATTGTCACTCCGACGTGTAATTTCGCTCTCACCACCAAATCCATCCATTTTTTCAACTTAGTTTTTGTGGAGTTTGGAGTAGAGAACTAAAGACGTAATAATATGCTTAATTAAGGTTTGATAACAGTAGTAGAAAGTAAGAGAAGTGAATTACATAAAGATGTTTTGTTTAAGTTACTACTTCACACAGACATAAGCCTATTTATAAAGATTTAATTTAGTTAGGGTGCACAAGAAATTTGACTACTCTCATCATCAAGAGCAAAAATGTTAGTGGTGACGGTGGACATTGAAATTTTGTGGGTTTACAAGATGTGTTCAATTTGAGTTGGGATTCTACGTAGTGGCGAAGCTAGAATTTTCAAGAAGGAGTTCAAAATCTGAAAAAATAGACACACGAAGTAGCCGAATGAGGTTCAACATCTATCATCTATTGTCAGATGATAGGACTAAACATTGTCCGATGATCCCTTTCAAGCTCCGATGAAATTATTCCTTTAATTGATTGATTTGGACTCGGATTACTAATATATATCATTCGATCATTTGAAAAAATTATTTAAATATAAATCTTAATTTATTATAATCTCTGAAATATACACTTGATTGTATATGGTATGTGTATATTGTGTATATGTATGTATGTATATTACATGTATAAATATGTATATTATATCCATTTGTATGTATATATACAGTGACACACATGATTATCATTCAAGGGGTTTGAATATAAAAAGTAAAAATGTGAAAAGGTTGACTAAAAAGAGCGGAGCGAAAGATAAGATTAATTTTAACTCGTTTTGTCATGTTCTATTTAACATATTTTTTCCTACTTATGTCTTACTTCATTGAGCCTTTTAAAAATCTATTGTGCTTTTAAGGGAAAAAATACAAATAGTTATTTTTGAGTTGTAGCAAAACTTCTTTTCAAAAGTTGAAAACATAACTTTCTCCAAAAGTACTTGTGAAATTTTTTACTCTACACGTAATATTTAAACTCAAATTAGACCATGAAAACATAAGTCTATTTATAAAGATTTATAGCCTGTTGGACATTGCTGTTGGGAGACCAGAAACACTTATTTTGAAAAAATAATACTTTTATTGAAAAATCAT
>JAJOOO010012040.1:0-15213 GCA_029582685.1 Solanum piurae | reverse complement strand
GACCTATGTGGGCACATAGTTATGGGATAGGGAGATTGATACTAGATACCCCTCCTCAACTCATGTGAGGGCATCCATCTCAAGAGATTGCTACTTGAAATCCCGCCTGAACTCACGTTAGAGCTTCCATCTCAAATCACTATCCACTCGGTGCTTAGAATTATTCCCCATGGATTACTTAACATTCATTACTTTAGTTCATTATGGGATAAAAAATTGTTACTAGATACCCTGCCTCTACTCACGGTTGGGTATCCATCTCAAACCCAACATTCGTTCATTAGATAGCTCATAGAGTCAAATATGAGAATAGCCTTTCAACTAAGAATCCCATATTGTGAGAAAGTCCTTTCACAACATGTCATTATCATTCATTAGAGTACAATTGAGAATAGCCTTTCAATCAACCCATCATCATTAACATAATCACAGAAACTTCATTCATTAGTCATTCATGAGTGTTTGTGTATGTGATAATAACCTTTCACGTATATCCTCATCATTCATAGGTATTAACTGAGAAATAACATTCAATCATAACAAAATTACATTCTAAACATGATCATAATACATTCATTGAGACCACACACATATACTTCTTATCATGATCCTTCATAGATCCTTTATGAAATTGACTTCCAAGACTATGAATCAACATCAACCCATAAATCTAATATAATACAATAGATAAGGAAACTGATATGATTCAATAACTAATTCACAATAAACATAAACAATTCAACATACTTTCACGATCAACGAATTCCCAATCACAATTCACAATTCATGAATTTGGGGGAAACATGGGTTCATAGGGTAAACTCATCTTAATTCACCATTAAAACATCAATTAAACTATGATTCATCACTTATATGCCTTTTGAAAACGTTTGGAATTGAACCCATGCATAGATTGAAAACTAGGGTTTTGGGGGAAACATTGGATACTTGAAATCAACTTTGAAATTGGCTCCTTGAAAGAATCTACTTCAACGATGAAGACTACCATACCTACTATGGAAGAAATCCACGAAAATCCCTTGAAAAATATGAAGACTTAACCTTTAGAGCTTGAATCCTTCACCTCCGATGGAGGTTTCTAGAGAGAGAACTTTTGAAGGGGAG
The DNA here is from genome assembly GCA_029582685.1 of Solanum piurae. Classification (NCBI taxonomy): domain Eukaryota; kingdom Viridiplantae; phylum Streptophyta; class Magnoliopsida; order Solanales; family Solanaceae; genus Solanum; species Solanum piurae. Next base: position 14,088 of record JAJOOO010012040.1, on the reverse strand, counting down.
GGGAGGTTTGTATTTTGGGTTTTCAAATAATGAATTGAAAATGTGTTTTAATAGTTTAAAAACCCTTATAATATCTTAATAAACCAATAATAATCATCCATTACCTCAATTAACTAGTTAAAGAATTTACCAAACTAACCCTTACTTGGCCGACTTTGGACAGCAAGCAGGTGCCACCCACGGACCGTGGGTGGGGTCACAGACCATTTTGTCGCCTTCGTGGTTCGTGGCTGCAACCTGGTTTTGGGGGCCTTGACCGACGGAGACCATCCACGGGGCGTGGATGGACCTACGGGGCGTAGGTCCCCATCCATAGGTCATCCCAAATTTCCAGCTTTTTGGTTTTCTTGGGGTCTTGGGGTCTTGGGGTTTTGGCTTAGGGTCCTCCTCAAGGACCCTTAGGGTGCACCTTGGGGGGTCGTACCTTGATGTTTAACCCCTAAAATCCTCAACCATAGCTCGGGACACCATTCTACCACATGAAACCCCATTAAAACTCAAGCACACAATCGTTAGGATCTAGTTTCACCTATTCATTTTACGGGTCGTTACATTATCGCCCACTTGGGAACATTCGTCCTCGAATGACACTTTAAACACATTAAGGGATTAAATACTCAAGACTAGCAGCCCATCATGCATGCAACATTATAAACAATGCACAAAACTAGGAGGAAAACTCAACTCCACATCAATAAGCTCAATGCAACAAAAGAAAGTAGGAACTACATCTACAAACTCATTATGCATCATAACTTCAACATTTCTCATTACATTGGAGGAATTACCTTCCCCAACTCAAATCATGCTCATCATAACATCATAAGCACATTAAGTAATTTCTCTTAAAAGCACATTTAGGCATGTTCAACAATCAACCTCATGAAGCATATAGACAACTCATACTAGATGCACATCAACACGAGGAACATAATTCATGAAAACTCAATTTCTCATTTAAACAAAAACTCATTAAGAACATGCATAACATAAGGAGATCATGGAAACACATAATCACACATGACTCCAAAACATGAAACAAGCTACATGGAACTCTTGGTCTCAAGCTTGAATAGGAATAGAAGGGAAGAGATAAGGATATCAAAATTCTAAACAACTTTACTATTCAAAATACTATCCCCCACTTAGGAATAAACCCAAACTAAGATTAACATGAAACCAACATAGGAGCCTCAACAAGACATTAACGACTAAAAGAAACTATCACATATTGGTGCCTTCATCCGGATGAGCTCCTTTGTCCTTGTTAGTTTGAAGCACATAAAAACATTTTTTCTTTGTAGCATTAGGATCCGGGCCATCATGAGAAGCTTTGTTAGTCTCTCTCCCTTTTGCCATGATGTTGGGCAATCCCTCATCTTATGACCTTTCTTTCCACACCCAAAGCAACCATCCATGCCGGCAAGACACCTACCCAAATGTTGCTTCCCACACTTGGCACATAAATATCTTTCAAAAGAAGAACCGTTTCCTTTTCCTCCTTGGGAATTAGAGTTAGACACCCTATCATTGTTGACCATTGGGGAATCTTGGTTGTAGAACCTCTTTTTGGACCATGGTTGACCTTGTTCATCGGGCCTAGCCCTTTTTGCCTCCTTATTCATATTCTTAAGTTTCGTCTCCTCAATTTGTTGAGCATATACCATGAGCCTTGAAATATCCATATCATGATGGAGCATGGCCGTACGACATTCTTCCTCAACCAAACCAGAAACTCCCATCACCAACTTATTCATTCTAGCCCTCGAGTTTGACACTAAGGTTGGAGCATATTTTGATAGTTGGGTGAACATAAGAGAATACTCATTCACACTCATACTCCCTTGACGAAGGTTCATGAACTCTACCAAATTTTGTTCCCTAAACTCTAAGGGGAAAAATCTATCAAGGAATGTTTCTTTGAACAACTCCCAATTTATGGGACCCTATCCTCTTGGCCTCTCACCCTTCCATTGTTCATACCAAATTTGAGCTACATCTTTTAGTTGGTAGGCGGCTAGCTCCGAAGATACCCCCATGGCACTAAGTATCTTGCAAACCTCATCAACAAACCTTTGGGGATCTTCTTCTACTTTGGAACCTAGAAACTCGAGGGGGTTCATCCTAGAAAAATCCCTCAATCTCGACGCCATAGTACTCTCATTAGTATTCATTGAAGGCCCCATATACCTATTAACTTGGGCCGTCATAGCTTGGGCTAAGATTAGAAAATCTGAACTAATTTCTTCATTGGTCATGGCCGGGGATACACTGGAACTTGATTGCCTTGAGGAACTTGGCCACCTTGACGACCTTGGGAGGAAATCCCTTATTAATATTCTCCTCTTCCATCCTTCTTGGGTTAGCCCTTGTATTCATCTCCTATAAACACAAGAGAAGGGGTTAGGAAAAGGATACTTATAGATCTAAACTCTATGGTACGATTTCAAGAAAAATGAATCAAGTGAAGCTTCCTAACCTCCTATAGCCTCTCACTCATAGATGTGTCGCTACTCACACCGATGAACAAGACTCTACTAGACGTGGCTTGTGAGACATCATACTAAAAACCATTCCAAAATCTTGTGCTCTAATACCATGTTTGTCACGACCCGAGTCTACACCCCAGAAGAGACATGGCGTACAAGACTCTGAAAAGGCTCATAGTATTCATAGCATTCGACATAAGGAAAATGGTATGGAATTAAAACTTATTTAAATCCATACATTCAAAATACTCATTTAAAACATTCGAAAATAGCGGAAGTCTATTGTCTCACATGGCCATCTAAAACAATATCTTGAAAACTAAAGTAGGGATTGATGTTTGCATAATCAAGACATAACTTCCAATGCAAGTGTCTACGATCGTACAATAGTATAATAACCCAACCAAGGGTTGGGATCAGTCCCACAAGGAGTGGTTTTGAGAATTAATAGAAAAAATAGAATTTAGTTCTAATTAGTCATAGCTAAAAACATTATTGAATAAAAACATATTAAATAAAGGAGGGTGATGCAAGCATTAATTAACAATGAGGGGGTTTTGTCACAACTAAGCAAAAATCAGTGAAAATAAAGAGAGATACCAATATGGAGACGGGATTCTTCGAGTGTGATAGGAATACGGGATAGAATAAATCATTGGGTACATGCTTTTGGTAGTAAATTCATTGAATATTTGTGACTAGACTATAGTGGGGGTAAATTCTCTCTCGAGCAACTTAACCCGAATCAAATGGGTTCCTCTCGGACACCCACTTGCCGCATGAAGAACAACATCCACCTTACCCCACTCACTCTCTCGAGCTGAGTGTGTGGGAATGAGACTAGGTTCACTCTCTCGAGCTGAACCTCATGTTGACCCATTCCCACCGGCCATCAATTTAGTAGTCTTAATTTTACATCCTCTCTCTCGAGCAGGTCGAAAACACAAAGGTGAAATCGTATTTGAAACTACAATTTCATTAAGTTCCACCACAACTACTAAAAGAAATCACATCAAAACAACAAATAAACCACCAACATGCAAGAACCAACAACTAATCTAACCCATATTCACAAAATCACACCCCAAGAATTGGGGTATTAGCTAGACATGTTAAAGAGATAGAAATTTATACCAAAATTAGTTTGCATTCAAATGGGTATGAAGATTTAAGTCTCAAAACAATTCAAAAGTGTAGAATCCACAAGACCCAAGTCCAAAATCTTGGAGTTGAAATCCTTTGAGCCTTTAATTTCTTCAAAACCCTCTCCAAACTTAGAACTCAAAAGTCTATGTTAAAAATTATATATTAAAAACCTGATCATAAAAAATTGATACTAAGCTACAAGTCTCAACGAGTATTTATATTTTTCAAAAATCTGTGCTGCAGCAGATCACTCGGCGACATTAGTCAGAATCACTAATCAACTCGGTGATTCGCCCTTTGGTGTAGTTCATCTCCGTCTTGTGTTAGCCTTCAGCAGCGTCATGTTTTATATCATTGGGAGACATAGTACTGCTTCACAGAACTGCTCGGCCACACGCCGACTGCTCTTTTTCACCGCTAATTTGATCCTTTCCTTCAGGGATCAGCACACTGGAACAAAAGGCAAGACTAAGATCTTTTGGCGATTCATCGAATGGGTTCGGCGATCCGCAAATCTTCATTTCTTCGTTCTTTTCAGTTGCCTTTGTTCCTTTTTGCTAAGTAGTGTCCATGCTTTCCCTCAAACTCCAAATACCTAAAACTTAAGGGTTTTCATCAGATATTGAGACAAAATATGCATTTGAAGACACTCATTCTATCAAAATATAGGCATAAATGAGTCCAATTTGTGGACTCATCAGGGACACAACCCTTTACAATCAAAAGACTAACAAATGTCTATTACATGAAAGAAAAGAAACATCTAAACACTTGTCCTTGATCTATGAGGACATACTACTTAGTCTTGGAGGAATCTCAATCCAAGCTTCAACTAGAGAGAATCAAATCGAGTACCAATCCCTACACTTCATAAAGGTAAAGAAAATATGGGTGAGCACAATTAAGTAATAAGTATGATAGCCATGCAAAAACATAGTTAAAACAGACATTTTATTTGAAAGTCATGCTTTATGCCAATTTGTAAAAACTTCATGAACATAAGTATAAGAGTCATAGTATACACACATAACCAACATACAAGTCTTTTCTTCACATTAGAGTATTTTGAATCGTATAAGACTTTTCATTACATCAAGCGTTCACCTCAAGCAACCCTAAGTCATACTTGTGCAATGTATAAGTAGCATCTCATACTACTACTCACACTATGTACTCCTTAGAAGTCACCATAGAGAAGGCACATTCATAATCAATAAGTCATGACAAGGAAGTAACTCATAATAAAAACCAAGTATAGCATACATCATTACATTAAATACATAAGTCAACATTCCCTATTAGCTTCATTAAGAACACCTTCATTCATTAGACATTAAACAAACATTATCCATTAGCATCAACATAAGGCATACTCATTCCATTTAACATTATAAAGGAACACACCATAACTACTCTCAAAGTCTACTTGTGCAATGCATAGATTGCATCCCATACTACCACCCATACTAAGTAGTACATTCTTGAGAATTCATAGTTCATTAACATTCTTTGTGGGGGTAAACCTTAACCGACATAGACCATGTGAGCAATTCATGGAATTTCGATGTCACCCTCACCGAATAAGGGATTCCTACTTTCCTAAGGTAGGACCATTACTTTTAGCTTAGGTGGATCCACAAGCTAGACCTATGTGGGAACATAGTTATGGGATAGGGAGATTTATACTAGATACCCCTCCTCAACTCACGTAAGGGCATCCATCTTAAGAGATTGCTACTAGAAACCCCGCCTCAACTCACGTGAGAGCTTCCATCTCAAATCACTATCAACTCGGTGCTTAGCATTATTCCCCACAGAGTACATAACATTCATTACTTTAGTTCATTATGGGATAAGAGATTGTTACTAGATACCCTACCTCAACTCACGGTTGAGTATCCATCTCAAACTCAACATTCATTCATTAGATATCTCATAGATTCAAAGATGAGAATAGCCTTTCAACTAAGAATCCCATATTGTGATAAATTCCTTTCACAACATGTCATTATCATTCATTAGAGTACAATTGAGAATAGCCTTTCAATCAACCCATCGTCATTAACATAATTATAGAAACTTCATTCATTAGTCATTCATGAGTGTGTGTGTGTGAATAACCTTTCACATATAGCCTCATCATTCATAGGTGTTAATTAAGAAATAACATTCAATCATAACACAATTACATTCTAAACATGATCATAATACATTCATTGAGACCACACACATATACTTCACATCATGATCCTTCATAGACCCTTCATGAAATTGACTTCCAAGACTATGAATCAACATCAACCCATAAATCTAAGATACTAAAATAGATAAGTAAATTGACATGATTCAATAACTAATTCACAATAAACATAAACAATTCAAAATACTTTCATGATCAACAAATTCCCAATCACAATTCACAACTCAAGAATTTGGGGGACACATGGGTTCATAGGGTAAAATCATATTAATTAACCATACAAACATCAATTAAACCATGATTCATCACTTATATGTCTTTTGAAAACGTTTGGAATTGAACCCATGCATAGATTGAAAACTAGGATTTTTGGGGAAACATTGGATACTGAAAATCAACTTTCTATGTAAGAACTCCACGATAATTCCTTGAAAAAGATGAAGACTTGACCTTGAGAGCTTGAATCCTCACCTCCAATGGAGGTTTCTAGAGAGAGAACTTTTGAAGGGGAGGGGAGGTTTGTATTTTGGGTTTTGAAATAATGAGTTGAAAATGTATCTATAAAACCACCTATGATTCATATTTTGACAAGATACACTTGAAAATAATATTGAAAATATAATTAATTTCATGATATCTTTCTATTCGTCTATTTTAAGTCAACCCCTATTTATTATAACGTAACACAACTCATAAATGGGGATCCAACTAAAATCCATAATTTCCCCCACTGATTGTCCATCTAAAAATAATATTATTTTCATTAATATAAAATTTTCTCTCAATTATCCAAATGTCTTGTTAATTTTCTCTTTTATTCCTTTTTTTAATCTCTTATTCTTAATTAGGATATCCGGGGACTCAAACTTGAAATGAAGTCACATATTTATATTCTTTTAATTAGTATTATTGTCATGGTGGGATGAGGGTGGGGATAAGAGAAATGGTTATTTTTATTCTTTTATTTTTAATTTTGGGTACACACAAAAGAAAAATATAATATTTGTACATATTTGCTTAATTAAGTTATCTTTTATTGAACTAATTATTTCTATATGAATGCATCATTATTTTCCTCCTTTTTTTCTCTCTTGTTTGTCATAATTTTTTTTAAAATAAAATAAAATGGTAGATAACATCCAAATAGAAAAAAAATGGAAGAGATAGGAAGTGAAGGGCCGGGAGGGAGGACTGTAGAGAGTAGATGTCTAACCTATTAATAATTTTAAATTTACTATGAAATTCAAAATCAAGTAAATCGTGTGAACTTATATATTAGGTAATTTCAAATTATTTTAACGGAAAGGGCCTAAAATGCCCTTAAACTATGACATTTGGTACAATATTACCCTACATCCACCTAATGAGTATGATCCGTTAGACATAAGGGTATTTTTTATTCGAAAGGTGGACGTTAAGGATATTTTAGGGCCGATAGGTGGATGGAGGGTAATTTTTTACCAATTCAAATACTTGAGGGGCATTTTAGGCCCTTCACCTCTTTAAAAAACCTTAAAATATCTTAATAATCCAATAATAACCGTCCATTAACTCAATTAACTAATTAAAGAATTTACCAAAGTAAACCCTCACTTGGCTGACTTTGGACAGCAAGAAGGTGCCACCCACAAAACTCCCACCCACGGACCATGGGTGGGATCACAGACCATTCTGTCACCTTCGTGGTTCGTGGCTGCAACCTAGTTTTGGGGGCCTTGACCTACGGAGGCTATTCACGGGGCGTGGGAGGACCTACGGGGCGTAGGTCCCCATCCGTAGGTCATCCCAAATTTCCATCTTTTTTGTTTTCTTGGGGTCTTGGGGTTTAGGCTTAGGGTCCTCCTCAAGGATCCCTAGGGTGGTCTTAGGGGGGTCGTACCTTGATGTTTAACCCCTCAACCATAATTCGGAACAACATTTTACCACATGAAACCCCATTACAACTCAAGCACACAATCATTAGGCTCTAGTTTCACCTATTCATTTTACGAGTTGTTACACCGAGTGGTCATTCAGCTTGCCCAAAGCTCCATAACGCCAGCCCTGATGCAATTCAGATTGCCTCAAGGACATTCCCTCACAACCAAGTTTTGGAACTACAAAGTTTAGAAGGATTGTTCAGAAGGATGGAGTTCTTGAGCTTGTATTGATGGCAAGGAGAGGTTCCCGTGCATGGAAGATCGCTTTGGGTGTGCAGGGAAGAAGATTGAAGTTGCTACTTTAGGAAACCAGCAAGAGCTATTCGGCAGATCAACTAATGGCTTGGGCGATGACCCCAAGCCCGTCGAATGTTACAGAAGCTTCCAAGGGAGAGTCACCTCACCGACCTAGTTGGCGAATCGACCAAAGGGCTTGGTCGATGACACCAAACTGCCTAAAGTTACAGTAAGTAGCCAAGGGAGGGACACATCGCCAAACCAGTCGGTGACTCGCCAAGTCCACTAGGCGAGCCCGATTCAGCTCGGCCATACTCCATTTTGGACCACTTTTGGGCCTCTTATGATGTGATAGACTAATACTATAAATAGCTAGTTTATGGTTTATTTTTAGGTAGACTTTTTTGAAAATGAATGATTGATGAATTGGATCTCTTCTGAGATACTTGAGAGCTTGGTAAAGCTTTTGTTGAACTTTATTTAAAAATGGGGGTTGCTTGGAGATTCAATTTCCTTGAGGTCTTCGTAAGAGATTCAGTGTTTGATTCAGATTAATCGATTGATGTGTTTAAGTTTAATATACCTTTAGGACGCTTTTGATTTCCTTTTCTTGTGTCAATCTATTTATCTTGATTAGGTACTTGTTTAGGGATTGTAATTGGAGGTTTTAGGATTTAATACATTTTTTAGTTGCCAATTGTTCCTTCTCATGTATGTCTTATTCTATCTTTCTTTTTGTTTCCACATTTGTGTTCTCATCGGTACTGAGAATTACTTCATTTGGTATTAGAGCAAGGTTTAGATTCGTTCCTATGAATTCTAGTCTTGGGTTGTTACAAAAAAAAAAGTCAAAAACGTTTCCAAGAAAACCCCAAAAATATTTTGTTGATTTGAGTATTGTTTGTAGTTTCTAAGGTTAGATTAGTGTTCCCTAACCTTACTTGAATCTAAATCTGAGATTTGGTGATGTTTGGAGTAGAATCGAAGAATCCACCATTGTTAATTGAAGAATCTTGAAAAACTTCAAGTGGGCTTTCAGATTCAGGTTAATTTGGAGAGTATTGTCTATTGGGGTTTGATCTATATATCCTTAGGAGTTCATATCTAAATTTGGATGAAACGGTGTAGAAATCCATTGGGTTTGAAAATTGGGTGTTCTTCATGTTCATGGTGTTCTTTGTGACTTGAAGAAAAAAGGAAATGGGTTTTAAAATTTGAAGATTTAGGCAAGACATTGAAAGATAAAAAGTATTGGGGTGTGATTCCTATATCAAGGGGAACTTGTCTCTCAATTTTCGTGAAATTTTGAGCTAAAATTATTGAGTTTATTTTGAATCTCCACTTTTGTTCATAGTGTTCTACAGGATCTTCAAATCATCAAGGAGGATAATCATCAAAAGGATGTGTTAGATCCAAAAGGAAGAGAAAAGCAAAGAGTACTTGTGTTTGTTCAAAAGGGAATTAATCAAAAGGGGCAAGTACTAGGTCAAAGAAGTACAAGGGGACCACAAGAAGTGCAACTTCAGAGGCTACAGGTGTGCTGGAAAGACCACTGGGTGAGCTAAGTCGTGCTTACAAAGCTGACTCAGTGACTCGCCAAATGGGAGTTTAGCTCACCAAATGAACTTGAGTCTCTGGAAAAATTCGGCGAGCTGAGGGTAGTTCGGCGAGCTACAGGGAGTAAGTTGGCAATGTGAACTTCAGTTTGCTGAAAAAAGAGTTTTAAGTTTGGGCACCCAAGCTTCTTTTTATGACCAATCTCATGTTCTAACTTCCTAGTCTCATTTACTTGATTCCTACTCTCTTCTTTGTTTCTAAAAAACTAATTTCCAATTAGTAAATGTCCTTACTTAGTTGTTGATTAGTCTTCTGTCTGTTTTTCTTTATTGTGCTTTTTTTGTTTTACTTCGTAGTAACTTTTTGATTCAAGAATGTTTTTCTTTAATGATTCGTCTGTCTTTCTTGAAACAAGAATCTATTCTGACCAAGATCTTAATTGACACTTATGTACCACTGGAGTGAAACAAGGTTCAACAATAGCCAAGCCAATTTGTGAGGTATTCAAAGGTTAGAAAATGCGGGTGTTGGTGAGGAGCTTTTACTATTAACCTTGTTTGCTCATTTTATAGGTACAAAGAAGTTATACGGAAACATGTCATCACTAGCCTTGAACCCATGTGATTATAATATGGGATACTATGATTGTAATGATAGAGGTTATGGATGTGAAAATGATGGTGGTTATAGAGTCTATAATTATAACGATGATCAATAGCCGAATGTGAATGAGAGCTACTATTCCGGAGGAGAATATGCGGAAAATGGTTATAATAGCTCTTATGGTGAGGATGGAGAGGATGATGAACCTTGTGATGGCTCCTATGATGATGATGGAGCATGTGAGATATCTTACTCCCACTCTGAGGGTGAATATGGTTCCTATGATGGTGATAGAACATAATACATTTTCACTCCAAGGATGAAGGTGAGGTGAGGTATACTTCTCTATTATATAAGAATTATGAGGAGCATGCTCATAAAGGTTGTGAAAATTCATATTCTTTATCTTGTGGTAATCCTTTCCCTAGTCGAAGTGGTGTGTATGATTACACAAATTCAAGTAAAAGTCATATGATGGGAAGAATAGAGAGTCCATATCTAATGTCTAAGGATACTACATCCTATACTTCTCATGTTAATGCACATTTGTCGGGATATAGGAACCAGTACAGATTTGGGCGATGTGTTAAAGGTCTCGGTGTCAAAATGGTTTGTCTTACTATTTTTTAAGGAAAGTGTGATCCTGAGGGGTATCATGATTGGGATTGGCAATGTGAGCAGAAATTCCAAAACAATGATTTGGATGATGTTGAGAAATCCATGTATGTCCTTGAACACTTTAAAAGTCTTGCATTGAGTTGGTGGAAACATGCGCGATGGTTTCCAAAACTCAATGTAAATGCCAACCCTTTGACATTGAAATGGCTTATGAAGTTCAAGTATGTTCCAAATGGGTACACAAAGCTTTATCATGTTGACCCGAGAAGACAATTTCTTGTGATAAAGGTTGACATTTGTGAATCTTTGTGGTTTGATATTGTTCTCAATGATTGGTGCAATCATAACTACATCACTCCATCTACGGTAGCCTACTTGAGACTACCCCAAATATCAAGGTGTTATCCATACACCATGGAGGGATGTAAGGTTACCGAAGCTGTAAGGGTCTCTTTCACACGCAATGAATAATATGAGGAGGTTTAATACCCGTGGACTTTTGTCACTTATGTTTGGGAGCCAATTAGTTTAGCAAAGATAGGGTTCCAAACAAGTAAAAATGGTCCATTAACTCAATTAACTAATTAAAAAATTTACCAAACTAAACCCTCACTTGGCGAACTTTGGACAGCAAGAAGGTGCCACCCACGAAACTCCCACCCACGGACCCTGGGTGGGGTCACGGACCATTCTGTCACCTTCGTGGTTCATGGATGCAACCTGGTTTTGGAGGCCTTGACCTACGGAGGCTATTGACGGGGCGTAGGTCCCCATCCGTAGGTCATCCCAAATTTCCAACTTTTTTGTTTTCTTGGGGTTTTGGGGTTTAGGCTTAGGGTCCTCCTCAAGGACCCCTAGGGTGGTCCTAGGGGGGTCGTATCTTGATGTTTAACCCCTCAACCCCCAAACCATAACTCGGGACAACATTTTACCACATGAAACCCCATTACAACTCAAGCACACAATCATTAGGCTCTAGTTTCACCTATTCATTTTACGAGTTGTTACACCGAGTGGTCATTCAGGTTGCCCAAAGTTCCAGAACGCCAACCCTGATGCAATTCAGATTGCCTCAAGGACATTCACTCACAACCAAGTTTGGGAACTACAAAGTTTAGAAGGATTGTTCACAAGGATGGAGTTCTTGAGCTTGTATTGATGGCAAGGAGAGGTTCCCGTGCATGGAAGATCGCTTTGGGAGTGCAGGGAAGAAAATTGAAGTTGATACTTTAATCAACCAGCAAGAGCCATTCGGCAGATCACCCAATGTCTTGGGCTATGACCCCAAGATCGTCGAATGTTACAAAAGCTTTCAAGGGAGAATCACATCGCCGACCTAGTTGGCGACTAAGCAAAAGGGCTTGGTCGATGACACCAAACTGCCTAGAGTTACAGTAAGCAACCAAGGGAGGGCCATCGCCAAACCAGTCGGTGACTCGCCAAGTCCACTAGGCGAGCCAGATTCAGCTCGCCCATAGTCCATTTTGGACCACTTTTGGGCATCTTATGATGTGATGGCCTAAAACTATAAATAGCTAGTTTATGGTTCATTTTTAGGTAGACTTTTTTGAAAATGAATGATTCATGAATTGGATCTCTTCTGAGAGACTTGAGAGCTTGGTAAAGCTTTTGTTGAACTTTATTTAGAAATGGGGGTTGCTTGGAGATGCAATATCCTTGAGGTCTTCGTAAGAGATTCCGTGCTTGATTCAGATTAATCGATTGATGTCTTTAAGTTTAATATATACTTAGGTTGCTTTTGATTTCCCTTTCTTCTGTCAATCTATTTCTCTTGATTAGGTACTTGCTTAGGTATTGTAATTGGAGGTTTTAGGATTTAATACATTTTTTAGTTGCAATTGTTCCTTCTCATGTATCTCTTATTCTATCTTTCTTTTTGTTTCCACATTTGTGTTCTCATCGGTACTGAGAATTACTTCATTTGGTATTAGAGCAAGGTTTAGATTCGTTCCTATGAATTCTAGTCTTGGGTTGTTACAAAAAAAAAAGTCAAAAACGTTTTCAAGAAAACCCCAAAAATATTTTGTTGATTTGAGTATTGTTTTTAATTTCTAAGGTTAGATTAGTGTTCCCTAACCTTACTTGAGTCTAAATGGTGATGTTTGGAGTAGAATCGAAGAATCCACCATTGTTAATTAAAGAAGCTTGAAAAACTTCAAGTGGGCTTTCAGATTCAGGTTAATTTGGAGAGTATTGTGTATTGGGGTTTGATCTATATATCCTTAGGAGTTCATATCTGAAATTTGGATGAAACGGTGTAGAAATCCATTGGGTTTGAAAATTGGGTGTTCTTCATGTTCGTGGTGTTTGATTTAGGCAAGAAATTGAAAGATAAAAAGTATTGGGGTTTGATTCCTATATCAAGGGGAACTTGTATCTCAATTTTCGTGAAATTTTGAGCTAAAATTATTGAGTTTATTTTGAATCTTCACCTTTGTTTATAGTGTTCTACGGGATCTTCAAATCTTCAAATCTTCAAGGAGGATAATCATCGAAAGGATGTGTTAGATCCAAAAGGAAGAGAAAAGCAAAGAGTACTTTTTTTTGTTCAAAAGAGAATTAATCAAAAGGGGACAGGTGTGCTGGAAAGACCACTGGGTGAGCGAAGTCGTGCTTACAAAGCTGACTCGGTGACTCACTAAATGGGAGTTGAGCTCACCAAATGAACTTGAGTCTCTAGAAAATTCGGCGAGGTGAGGGTACTTCGGCGAGCTACAGGGAGTAAGTTGGCAATTTGAACTTCAGTTTGCTGAAAAAAAAGTTTAAGTTTGGGCACCCAAGCTTCATTTTATGACCAATCTCATGTTCTAACTTCCTAGTCTCATTTACTTGATTCCTACTCTCTTCTTTGTTTCTAAAAAACTAATTTCCAACTAGTAAATGTCCTTACTTAGTTGTTGAGTAGTCTTCTATCTGTTTTTCTTTATTGTGCTTTTTTTCTTTTACCTCGTAGTAACTTTTTGATTCAAGTCTGTTTTACTTTAATGATTTATCTGTCTTTCTTGAAACAAGAATCTATTCTGACCAAGAGCTTAATTGACACTTATGTACCACTGGATTGAAACAAGGTTCAACATTAGCCAAGCCAATTTGTGAGGTATTCAAAGGTTAGAAAATGCGAGTGTTGGTGAAAAGATTTTACTACTAACCTTGTTTGTTCATTATGTAGGTACAAAGAAGTTATACAGAAACATGTCATAACTAGCCTTGAACCCATGTGATTATGATATAGGAGACTATGATTGTAATGATAGAGGTTATGGATGTGAAAATGATGGTGGTTATGGAGTCTATGATT
>JAJOOO010012039.1:0-10167 GCA_029582685.1 Solanum piurae | reverse complement strand
AGAGATGATCTTTTTACAATCATCCTCTTTGAAGTGTCTTACACTTTACACTCACATAGGTGATTTCTAATCGTGTTATCGCGTAGATACACTATTTGGTCAAATCTTCCAAACTTAGCAAATCATTAAAAACTTTAAGCTTTATTAACTCGTTAACAAGCCTTAATGTCTTATCATTATTCCTGAGCATTATCTTCATCATGAGAATGAATTGAGTTGGTTGACAATGTCGAACCGTCAGTCACAACTTTATTTTCTCATTGAACCTAACTCTTGGGATCTCCAGTTTGCTAGGTAGAGTTACTACCATGATGACTTGTCCTAAGCCGTAAATGCATTCCCTTAGATGATCTTTCAATTCTCTTTCTAGTTAGGCCTTTTGTAAGTGGATCCAACACATTATCCTTTGACTTTACATAGTCATTTGTGATAATTCCACTAGAGAATAATTTTCTAACGGTATTATGTTTACGTCTTATATGATGAGACTTACCGTTATACATCATGCTCTATGCCCTATCTATTGCATCTTGACTATCAAAGTGTATGAATACTGATGCCAAAGGTTTGGGCCAAAAAAAAATATCTATCAAGAAATTCTGGAGTCTTTCAACTTATTCATTGGTTTTATCTAGAGCGACAAGTTCAAAGATCATTGTAGAACTAGCCATACATGTTTGTTTGGAAGATTTTCAAGAGACTGCTCCTCCACCAAGAGTAAATACATATCCACTCATGGATTTTACTTCATTTGATTCGGTGATCTAATTTGCATCACTATATCCTTTCAATACTACTGGATATTTGTTATAATGCAAGATATAGTTTTGAGTATGTTTTAAATACCCAAAACTCTTTTCATTGACATCCAATGAGTTCGATTAGGATTACTTGTGAACCGACTCAGTTTACTAATAGTACATGCTATATTTGATCGCGTACACTTCCTGATATACATCATACTTTTCATTACTCTAGCATAATCCAATTGTGAGTCACTTTCTCCTTCATTCTTTTGAAGTGCAAAGCTCACATTTATTGAAGTCTTGACAATATTAAAATTCATATATTTAAACTAGTCAAGTACCTTTTCAATGTAATAAGATCGTGACAATGCTAAACATGATGAAATTCTAAGGATTCTTATACCTAAGATCGCATCAGCAACTCCAAGATCTTTCATATCAAAGTTGCTTTCTAGCATATGTTTAGTAGCATTTATGTCATTAGTGTCTCTATTGATGATCAACATGTCACCAATATACAAACAAACAATGACTTTGTGATTTTAATGTAAACACATTTATCACTTCCATCATTCTTAAAACCATTTGCCAACATGATTTGGTCAAATTTCTTATGTCATTGTTTGGGTGCTTGTTTTAGTCCATAAAGTGATTTAACAAGTTCACACATTTTTTTTATCAGGAACCACAAAACCTTCGGGTTGTTCCATGTAAATTTCTTCCTCTAATTCTCCATTTAAGTCACATTCATTTGATGAATTTGAAGGTCATATATCGGAACTAATGCAATTAACATTCGAATGAATTCTAGTTACTGAAAAGTATGTGCCGACAAGATCAAGACCTTGTTTTTGTCTAAAACCTTTAAAAGTTTTGCTTTATATTTGTCAACAGTTCCATCAACTTTTATTTTTCTTCTGAAGATTCACTTTGAACCCAAAAGTTTATTTTTTGGAGGAAGATCAATCAACTTTCAATGTGGTTGCTCAAGATTGAATCAATCTCACTATTGACACCATCTTTCTAAAAGGATGAGTCCACAAAAGACATAGGAAATGTTACAAAATCAGATCCGAAGAAAGTAGATGTCCTTTGACATTTACCACGCCTCTGAATCTCTTTATTAAGTACATTCTTCTTTTGTTCTTTCCAAGGTCTTTTAGACCGTTCACTAGACTACTCAAGTCTAATTTTTACAGTCCACAGTCTTAGGTCCTATTTTAATCCTTTTAGAAATAGGAACTTGGACTTTGGCTAGACACCCACGCACTTTAAAATATTTCAAGTTGGATTTCCTTCCTTTTCATTTCTTATATGGAATAAATTGTGTCATGAACAAACAAAACTTTTTATTGCTTTCTTTAAAAAAAAGACAAAAGTTTTTGTTGTTCCTTCTTGTTGTAAGGATAACTTCTCCACACAAACTTTGTGGAAAATCTGAACTTAAAAGTAATGTAGCCCTCATTTCCTTCAAAGTTCGGTATTTTTTTCCCATAATTTCATTAGATTGAGATGAATAGGGAAAGTAGTTTGATGGATAATTTCACTTTCCAAACATATTTCTGCAAAATGAGACTTATACTCTCCATCCTTATCACTTTCTATCTTTTTTCCAACTGATTTTCAACTTTCAATATTATATTGCATTAACGTTTCTATTGCTCCATCCTTACCATTTAGCAAATAGACATAACCATATATAATGTAATTGTCAATAAAAGTTATGAGATACTTTTTCCCACCACGAGATGGTGTTGACTTCATATCACAAATGTTAGTGTAAATCAACTCTAAGGGATTATAATTCCTTTCAACAAATTTATAAGAATGCTTGGCATATTTAGATTCAACACAAACTTGATAATTTTATTTTTTGCACTCAAAGTTACACAAAACTTCTAAGTTGATCAATTTTCCTTGCAAGGTTTTGTAATTGACATGTCCCAAGTGTTCATGTCACAAACATTTTGACTCAAGCAAGTAAGAACAAATAAAAATATTTAGTTTGAAAAGCTCTCCGAGAGGTAGCTTTTTCTCATAAATATTTTGTTGATACTTCTTACAATTTTGTGTGATACAAACATTGTTTTGAGTCAGTACCTTGTCAAATGTTCTTTTTAGAACGACCTTTCCATAACTTTCAATTTGATTGTTATAGAACTACCCATGAACATAGTCTCATCGGGTCCACAATAAAGGCAATATAATCCAAATGCTTGGCATATTTAGATTCAACACAAACTTGATAATTTTATTTTTTGCACTCAAAGTTACACAAAACTTATAAGTTGATCAATTTTCCTTGCAAGGTTTTGTAATTGACATGTCCCAAGTGTTCATGTCACAAACATTTTGACTCAAGCAAGTAAGAACAAATAAAAATATTTAGTTTGAAAAGCTCTCCGAGAGGTAGCTTTTTCTCACAAATATTTTGTTGATACTTCTTACAATTTTGTGTGATACAAACATTGTTTAGAGTCAGTACCTTGTCAAATGTTCTTTTTAGAACGACCTTTCCATAACTTTCAATTTGATTGTTATAGAACTACCCATGAACATAGTCTCATCGGGTCCACAATAAAGGCAATATAATCCAAATGCTTCTTTTACAAAATATGACAAATGACTATTCACCAATATCATGTCTATACAAATAGTTTTATTTTAATAGACATATCTTTTCATGAAAAGTCACAACATTTTAAGTGAAACTTTTTCATAAAAGAACACAATTATTTTGAACAAGTATATATATAATTTGGTAGTTTCATACTAGTCATACCATATTCTAGTAAAAGAAAAACTCAGCGACCACAATATCAAATATACTACAAGAATTTTGTGGGTCTAACATAATACAAATATATCAATGAATTTCATATCTTGTGCTCCAAATTTAAATTAGACGCTAATTTTAATTTTATCTTTATCATAAGCAAAGAACCCCCACATTTTAAATATGATCTCAAAAATATTTTTCAAGTATTTGAAAATAGTTTTTCCACATATTTTTTCCCATACTATCAAAATGTCATTGATAACATGAAACCACTTTTGAAAATATTATTCTACAAAAGAATTATAGAGCTTCAATTCCCTTTGACAATCTTTACACATCACAAACTTTGAGTCACTGGTTTTTTTTTCTATCACAATTAAACATACCACTTAGTATTTAGAATACTGACAATAATGACAAATTGTTTTGTACAATTTGTTTCTATTTAACAATGAAGTTTGTAGAAAACCAAAAGTACAACACTGACTTATTATGTGATGCTTTCATATTCTTCAAACCAATTGCATAGTCTAATTTATCCAGAGTAAAAAAATACAAAAGTTTTTAGTCTACAAAAATCAGACAAAATCAAATTTCACACGAAGTACAAAACTACAAAAAAAAATTAGTCTCCAAATAGAAAAAAACATATTCTTAGATTATCACATAGATATGCTTTTCTTTTCAAATAGCCTTCCAACTATAACATTTTGACATACTATTTTATCAAACTAAAATATGCATATCTCATTCTGCAAACTAGAGAATTTCAAAAGCAACACTATTTGCCAAGGAAAATTCATTCAAAAACAGATGGTTTGCAGATCTTTTTCCAAAGACACACATGATAAATGTCAAAAGAGTTAACTTTTAGAAACTATTTTCCTTCTTAGATAAATAATAAGAAGGTTACCTGGTGTAATCTTTAATCGGAATACCACCAATTTTTCTGGTACATTCTCACTTTGACCCTTCTAAACAGTTTATCAAATTCTGGAGAATTAGTGCATTAATCTTCTACTTCCATGATTTATTTCCCTCAATCAGTAGAATACAAGAAATACCAATAGTATAATAATTTTCTTAAGATTGTTGTTCATCATGTGTTTGTAAGATAATTAAAACAAAAACTTTGAAGAACTTGATAAAAAACAACAAAGTTTAAAGAGTATTTTCAAAACTAGAAAATTAAAACTAGTGGAGAAAATAGAATCAGAAATAAATTAGAAACAATATACAAAATATATTTTTTAAAGAAGAAAATCGAGTCCACTGAATGCACAGTGTCCTCGTAAGGAAATTATTCCCCTCAAGTACCCGAGGTTAATGGAATATATCCTCCCATGATAGAACGATCTTACTCACCGGTGTATCAATACCTAAAACTACGGTGTCAGTGAACCACTCAACGACAGTAAAGTATACTTAGAATACTAGATTTAGTAGTAGTAGAAGAAGTCCAGAATATTGGTTCTCACCTTGTTGAAAAATAGGAGGAAACCCTCTATTTATAGACAACAAAGGGTAGTGTGAACATATGTTTATTGTGTCTTATCAGAAAGGTCACAACCGTTTGAAAAGTTACAACCCTTTGGAAAGGTCACAACCTTTCATAAAAGTCACAACTCTTCATAAAAGTCGCAACTCTTCATTTTCCATTCACACCTTTTAAAACCCAACACCCCCACCCCCGAAGCTATAGAAAATTAGGAAGGCAACAAAGTTTTAACCTAATTTTTTAGGAGGCCGTTCATTTTAAAAATAAAATAAAATAAATACGGTATTTAAAACAAAAACTAGTGTTTCAACACGGAATTTAACATGAAGTCTTTGCTTAATGTTGGCGAGACGTGTTGAATAGTATAAATTTGGGTCCATCACCTTCACGGTTTACTCGTGGAGTCTCTTCCACATGAAATAAACATATCTACTCATAAATGAATTAATAAAACTTATGGATGACCTAATTATACTACTTAACTTAACTGACAAGTTTTATTCTAAAGAGATTCTTTGTATAGTATTAAAAATAATTATTCCTCCGTCTCATTTTACGTGGCTTTTTTTGACTTGTCATGATTTTTTTTTAAAATACATACTTTTGAAATTTGTGGTCTAATTAGATATTTATGTGGCTGAAAATCATTATACTGAGGATAAAAATGGAATTTTATGCTCCCTCTGTCCAACAAGTTGAATTGACATAAGGATTGAGACGCAGTAAATAATAGAGATAATTTTACCAAATCACCCTTATTAAATACAAGTCATTTAAATAGCAATGATATAATAGACATAAAATAACAAATTATTCATTAATTTTATAAGCTGAACAAATATTATTAGACATTCCAAAATATTATACTCAAGTTTTGGACCATAGATGAAGTTTGCTAGGATGCAGACGAAAAACATGTTGACTTTCTTCCTCCTCCTTTTTCTCAGAAGTATACTTTTGTTTATTAAACACAAGCAAAACCAAAATAAACTTTAATTAGCTTCTACACTCATGCGACACCTTATAATATTCTAATATATATCTTATTTATGAATTATGTTATGCTCATTTAATAGAATATTGTATAAGAATTATTAATTTATATTTTTGGTAGTTCGCCTAAAACTTTTGAGTGTGTGAGGAGTGCTTTTTTTTTACTATTACTTTCTCTATCCATTTTTAATTGTCATGATTATTTTTTAGAATCAAATAATAAGAATTTTGATTAATATTTTACGATCCATTTTTTTATCATATTGATAGCAAAATATTGTAATTTATAGGACTTTTTGTATAGTTTTTGAATATTAAATTTTTTTTTGTCTAAAATATCGAATTAATTTTAAAAATTAGTCAAATTAATTTTTAAAAATTATAATATGACAATTAAAAGTGGACGGAAGGAGTATTTGTTAGTCCTGATGGTACCAAACTAGTAAACTTCCTAGCACCGACCACCACCCACTTTTGACTATCAAGAAGAAAAGATGTAAAATAATTGTTTCTTCTTCTTAAACCATTTTGTTTACATTCTATATATGACACATACTGTGGAAATGAAGAACAAATTAAAGACTGTGTGAAACGTAGACTTATTTAATTAGTTTTATATTATAACTTCATATAATTAGTAACTTCATATAATTAGTCCTCAATCTCAAGTCAATTTAAGTCACCTATATAGGACTTTCTTAGCCAATTAAGTCAAACTTTTAAATGTATAGATATAATTCAAAGGGTGCCTAGACAAATAATTATATTATCTTTTAGTTTACAAATCTATTATTTGCTTTTTATATTTCAGCTATCTGGTAGTTCAATAATACGTATATAGTCATTTTTAGTATTTAGAACTTTAGATAATTTCTTGTAGGGCGTAAAAAATGGCCTAAATATAAGTAATTCGTCCAATTCGCTCAGAATCTTAAGGGTCATAACCCTTAAGATAATTTGAATTGTGTTCAATCTCAACTCATTCAAGTTGTAACCATTTTAAAAGAATCTTCAATTAAACTCAATTTAATCTCCAATTTCAACATATTTTAATATTCTTTATTTGCATTGATATAATGTATGTTCTTATAACAAATACATTTAGGCAGGTCTGTTAGGAATGACAAGTATGTCATCAAAAGATGACATGCATGAATGCATTCACATGGGAACAGAGGCGTATTCATGATTTTGAGATGATGGGTGCACTGTTATAAAAAGGTTGATCTATGATATAACTTTGATCGGTTCGACATTTAGGTTTTTACTACTGAAAACCATTAAAAATTTAAAATTATAGGTCTAAATTTAATTCTCATACATATATATATATATATATATATATATATATATATATATATATATACACACACACCAATATACCACTTAGAGAAGTGTTATCTAATTTTAGAAAGAAAAATAAAACAAGATAAATATAAAATTTAAATTTCTAACCTCGGAGAGAGATGCACCCAGTCATAATCGCATTATGTGATACTTCAAGTATGGAATAAAAAATATAACACTACTATATATGATCTCGGGAGGGGACCATGGGTTCACGTGAACCCGGTGACCCCCCCTTAGATACGCCTCTGCATGGGAAGCTTCGATGATCCTCACGCTATTAAGATTTTCTTGATCAAGTGCAAAATAAAACCCAACAATAGGCATAATTAATGTTTTAAAAGGCGGGGTGTGAGGTGGGGCGTTTTACTTAGTATAGGTCAAGGTGTAAACCTTATGGATCTTTAAATTTTCAATTTACAATATAATATAATAATATAATAGCAAAAAATTGTTGTGCAATCTGTATTCTAAACCAATACTGCTGATAACAACTTTGCAGAAACAGTAAATTCCAAAGTTTAAATCACGTAGTGAAGAACAAAAATTAATTAACAAAAACTAATGACTGTAAAACGTACCGTAATTTGTAACAATCGTATGAAATGAAAAGAAACGAAAATCGAGTCCACTGAATGCACAATGTCCCCTTGAGGAAATTATTTCCCTCTAGTATCCGAGGTTTGAATTAGAATATATCCTCCCAGGATAGAATAGTTTTATTCACCAGTGTATTGATACCCAAAACAATGGTGTCAGCGAGCCACTCAACGCAGTAAAATACACGAATAAAGAATTTGTACAGAAGAAAAAGATGTTCGGAAATTTTGTAAGTGAAAAGTCTGAGGATTCACAGGTAATTATAGCCAAGAAGCACTGGTTCCGAAAGGTTACAACCTTTCAGAATCCACACGACCATTCATGAAAGCTTGCAACCTTCCAAACGGTCATGGATGTTCCTCAAAGTTGCAACCTTTCAGAACAGTCATCTCCAACGGTGGGAAATTTAAATAAAATGAGAAAGATGCTTTAAATAAAATGGGTTGCACAGATCCGAGTCTGGTCAGGTCGTTTCGGCTAATTATTTAAATAATTAAAATGTTTTGGCCATTTAATTTAATTTAATTAAATAAATAAATAAATAATTAACTAAATAATTAAAACAAACTTTGTCCAAAAAATAATCTTTCGATCATTTTCCAAAGCTGAGCCGAGCGATGACGACGACGGCGCGAGGGGGGTCGCTCTTTTCCACCCTTTTAACAACTAGTAGACGTGTTTCTCTATTTAAACACTTTACCTTTTCTTTCCACCACCAATGAGGGAGAAATGTGTTTTACTAAAACATAAGAGAACCTTTTCAAATTCCTCTTTTCATCTTTCCTCCATTTTTCATTAACTCTTGCTATATACCCAACAAAAATTACAAAAATACATCAATAGTTTGAAATAATTACAAACATGATTAAGGAAACTAATAGAACATAAAACTTCTAACATGATTATACAGGTATAAATAATCTAATTATCTTAACTTTCTAATAATAAAAGAATCATTATTTCTAAAAATATTTTTTTATCATACTATACAATTTATCTCTCTAAAAGAAAATAATCAATAAAACTTACAAGTATTATAATAAGAACATCACTCCATCATGAATAAAAATAAAATTACTTTCAAATAACTAAATAAAATTAATATGATAATTTTGAGACATATGACAAAACCATGAAGACCAATGATAAGTGAAAAAGTAAAATTTCGCTACGTATTTTTAAAAAAAATGTTACATAATATATAATCACCTTCACAATGTTAATTACCGAATAGTAAAGACGCGATACTACAACTTGTTATTTGAGTTACTCTCAATCTTCTTATCTCTATAGATTTAAAAACTATTAAGAATCATTCATTTATTCAAGAATTATGAAGGTCAACAATGCTAACTAAAAATATTAATAATCTTATGTTTAGAGAGAGAAGCTCTTGCTTCTCACTAAACAAATTAACGACATAGCCCTGTTTACTCTGTACCAAGTATGGCCCTCGTCCATATTGAGCTCAATCCACCTGCCCCACCGGATGATATTATCATGATCCATACCATCGTGATTGGCACCCTGATATACCGTGAGTTTACGGTATTTCTAATACATTTCACCTACAAGTTGTGTGTGTCTAGGGCCTTTTTGTATTGGTTTTTATCATATTTTGCAGGAAAGATGTTCAGGCGCGGAAGTATAGGGATAGCTGAAAGAAATGCAGAAAAAGGGCATTCACGGAGGTGATCATATTTTGCAGGAAAGATGTTCAGGCGCGGAAGTATAGGGATAGCTGAAAGAAATGCAGAAAAAGGGCATTCACGGAGGTGATCTACGGACCGTAGGTCCATCGATGGCCCGTATGTGATGATCGTAGATCAGCAGGCAAGGTATGGAAGACTAATCAGGGAAATCTGACCAAGTGTGGAATCACGGTGGCCATTGATGGTCCGTTTATTGATCTACGGACCGTACTGTTGATCCGTAGATTGATACTGTGAGGGTTCCAGTACCTGATTTTTGAAGATTCTAAGTGTGGAGCTACGGAGGGGATTGACGGACCGTAGATCGATCTACGGTCCGTACTGCTAGTCCGTCGTTTGCTTCAAAGAAGCTGATTTTTGGAAGCTGAAATATTTTCTAAGTCCTGGTTGACGGAAGGGACTTACGGACCGTAGATCCATCGACGGTCCGTAAGTCAGTCTCGTGGAATGAAGACGCGTACCTGAAACAAACTTTCCTTAATTTGTTTCCCT
>JAJOOO010012036.1:0-14972 GCA_029582685.1 Solanum piurae | reverse complement strand
TGGAGTTGAGAAAGAATGGGATGGGTGAAGAAGGAATGAGCTAAGATTGCAAAAGAGAGTGGCAAGATTAAGCTGAGAGTGATTCTGTAAAAAGTTTGAGGAGATCTCTTTGGGATGGAAAGTGATTCTTTGAAAAGTGAGAGTAAACTCAAGTTTTGTTGCTGTTCTGATGCCAGATCCATGGCTTTCTTGATTCAAAATTGGATCTTTTTTACCAGAGAAGAAGAAGAAGAAGAGGAGGAGGAGGAAGTAGGTGAAAGAAATTATGCTTATCTGAGCTAAGAGGACAAAGACAAGATATATTATTACTATCCCTCCTGTGTTAATTTATGTGACACATTTTAAATTTTGAGTTTCATATTTAATTTATATGTTTCTCAAATTAATATGTGACACATTTTGAATTTATATGGGTTTTTAAAGTAATTAGTGATAAAAAATTTATGTGAAACTCACTCCCAATAATTTAGATACGAAACTCAAAAAAATAAAAATAGTTTAGAATTTTTTTACACTTATTTCTTTTATTTTAGACATTTTCTATGTGTTAAAATGATCAATTATTACAATTTGAAGTAGTTTTTTAAGTATATAAATTTAATTCAAAAAATTTAATGATTCCATGTCACCATAAGGAGGATTGTGATAGAGTGATAAATACACATTCATAAGAGGTCTATATTTCACGTTACTCTGGGCTCTGGATATAGAGTTGGCTTTGTGAGGGAGCATTTTAATCATCCGTGTGAACTACTTGGCACGAATATGAATTTAGTCGGATTCTGATATGGGTATCGAACGCTGGTGGAAAATGATTTGTTTAAAAAGGAATTGTTCGGGATGACCTGATGATTTGGGCTTAGGACTTTCATATTAGAGGTTTCAAGTTCGAAACCCCTTGTCAATGAAAGCAAGAAATTTACCTTCTGAATTGAGCGAGACTTTTATCCGGTGCATATTTAAAGAATAGCAACTGTAAATTTCTCTTATCATAAAAAAAAAAAGATAAAAGAAAATGATTTTAAACGAGACACAAGAAGGAAAGACTTTTTTTTTGGTATAATTTTGTGCCCACAGGGTTGAATGGCCTTTGTACCCTACGCTAGAAAACAAGATAATCATTCAATTATATTTTGAAGGTTATGAAGGACGACAATACTTTTCAGCTAACATAAGTCACGTGGAAGTTGGAACACCTTCTTTGTTCTTTTTATTATTATTGTCGTCACCTTCTTGATTTTTTGAACAAAGATATGTAATTCAATAAAAAATAATTTCCCTACATATTGTTTTAAGGATCTGTTAAAATTTGAGAAGTGGTGTTTGGTAAAAATATATTTGTCAAGTATCTTAAATTTTTAAATAGTAAAAAAATTAATATTTGAGTCAAGTTCTAATATTTGAGAATTTTTAAAAAGTTAAAATTTACACCAAACTTTTATATTTTAGTAAAAAATACCCATTATATACTAATTCCAACTAATATTTGTTACTATCTTCTCCGAAAAAGTTTGAGTTCTAATTTGAGTGATGAAATTGAGGGGAAAAAAAGGACAATTGTGTTTAATGAGTTATAATTATAACTGAATCAATGACAAGTTTGAGTATATGATTAATGTATCGTTTTACCTATACTGTTATTTTGTTATTGTTGATTGTTATCAATTATATTATAAGGTTATTTTTTAACGGAACATATTCATTATAAAATTATAATATAAATTTATGAGTATTTTAAATAATTTTTAGAACTTATGGGTAGAAATCATATTTCACCCAAATATATAAGGGCAAACTATATAAATTTCACTAGTTTAGGTCTTAATTACTAAGATTCCCGATAGTTTCAAATATTATTTCCTCTACCATATTTCATGCTTAGGATACATGAGTTTGAATCCGCGAGATACATGTATCTGTCGAATTTTAAAACCGAGATACATATTTTATTTGTTTAAATTAATTGATTGTAACTGATTTCCTTAATTAGAGGAGTAATTGAGGATTTTCATAATACATGGACAATTAATTCTAGAAAGTTAAATTAATCAAATCTCTTAATATAAGGCGGAAATCAAGGAGTGTATATATGATTAATTTATTTTATTTTATTATTCTTTGAAATAATAAATTCATTAATATTATTAATAAAAGACAAAAACATGTATATCTTGGTCATTAACTTGATTAATTTCATTTTATTACTTTTAAAATAATAAATTCATTAATTTGATGTATGTATTATCAATATATGATGTATCTAATAACAAACTAAACACTTAGATACATGAGTATCATATAAGTACATTCATATGTATCATAGAAGTATCGAGTATTAATTTCGTGTATTTATTATATGTGTCTAGTATTAACTTAATTTATCTATTTATATGACCTAATATAAATTTCATGTATCTATTTATATGATCTAATTTTAATTTCATATATCTTTTATATGTATCTAGTATTAATTTGATCTATCAAGTATCAGTTTCATACATTATATTCAAAAACATGTATCTCGGATACATAGTAAGCATATACATATAATTATGTGTATCTAAATATGTAATATAATTGAAACGCACAAATTTAGAAATAAATCATGAGTGTGTAGTATTTTTCTTATCATAATCTGAAAAAAGTAAAATATTTCAAAAAAAATCCCTTTATTTTAGCATATGAAATTATTTCTCATAGATACATATATTTTTAACTCAGATACATGAAATCTTAACTAGATATATATACACCTGATATGTATTCAACATTGTTGCACTCGATGTGTGTCTAATTATGTATTTATTCTGTTAATTAAAGTTTGGCGTAATTCTTTCATCTTGATTAGGTTGTTCCTATATTTAGATATATTCTCTGTTTGAATGTTGGCGGATGAAGAGTTAGTCCCTGCAATGAGAAATTCATGAGTGAAAATAAACAAATAAAAGTTGTTTAATTTAGTATAATATTCTTAATGTGTAATACATTTAACAAGAATCATCCAATTTTGAGAATGGTCAATCACAAAAGTGTTTGAGAAATAACAAAATTTAAAAATATAAAACTTAATTTGTAAAATTATTTAAAATTGAATTTTAGAGCATTATGAACTTTAACTTAGATACAAAACCAAGTTAAATGAGAATAATAAAATAATAGAAACAAACCTATATGTATAATGCTAATTTGAACATGGAAACATGTATTAAGAGGATGAAGGAAAAAAGAGGGAGAAGAAGAAGGAAGAAAGAGGGCTGGGTAGGGGCAACGGTAGATGAAATGAAGAGGGAGAAGAAAGTGGGGGTGGGGGGGCAACGGCAGATGGAAGAAAGAGGCAAAAAGAAAGAGGGTTGGTGGACTTTTGAGGGAGTGGGGCGGGGGGATTTGAATTGTTAATGGACCATTAATTAAGGAGTTTAAATTTAAGATAATTATGAAATATGATATTTAAGAGATTAGTGTATCTGATTAAATATTTTAAAATATATGTGTTTGCAACAAATTTTAAAGTGACAGAAAATAAATTGCAATCACAAATAAAATATGAAGAAGGCCGTTAATGGCGTATTTCTCGAACTAGGATGATTTAGAGTTGACCTCTATATGAATATTCCATGACTTTTATGGAATATTTGAGATCTTGATCTTTAAAAATACCCAAGAGTTTATGGGATATTATGAGATGTCTTCTAAGGGAATTTAATACCCTTTATATAGACATGGACTATGGTTTAGGGTTGAGTAGCCTCCAAGAATTCTAATTGAAACTCAACACACCTTCTAGAGTCCCAATTCGAATTGAACACATCTTGTAGAGTCCACAAAATTTCAATGTCTACAATATGGTATAAATATTAAAAGTGGTAGTATGTATAATTGTTTTAAACTAGAGGTAGATACAGTATATATGGTAGTGATTTATGTGTAGTTAGGTAGTTTTTCCAATATATAATTTGTCAAGAATATTTGAGAACTTGGAGCCGTACACCACCTAATGTTGTGGTGTTAGGTTAATTTTTTAACCAACCAAATTAACTAACACATTTAGTTATTCAATTAATTTTATCTTTAGCACTCTTTTACTATTTTTGGTTTAATATATCAGATATTTATTTTCGGAGCCCAATTAATTTATGCTTCGAAAGATTCTTATTTGGAAGTGGAGTGGTTTTCTTATTAAAAAATAAAAGGTTCAAATCTTATTTGTATGACTAAGAATAAGAAAGTATTTACCAATTACTCTATAATTTAGGTAATCTTATTTTTGTTAGTCATTAATTTAATTTTACGGTCCTAAAACAATGGGCACTTTTTTGGTAGATCAAGTATAATATTTTGATTAGATTCTATATTTAAATTTATGAGACATTTTTATTGGCACAACTAAGTTTCTATCTAATAGTTAGTGGTAACTTGAAGTTTCTATTATGTACTAGATGGGATGCCCGTGCGCGCACGGGCTCAACACGTGATTATTGTCGACAATAATTTTTAGGCCTAAGTATATACGGCCTCTTAAAGTTGTCCGCATAATTCATTTAAACACCTCAACTAAGGCTTGTACCTATTAAACACTTAAATGATTCAAAACATGCGTCTATTAAGCACAAAATGTTGATGTGACAAAATAAGTATATCTCACTGCCTAGTAGTGCGTGAATATGTCCCAATTTTTTTAATTTTTTTTTTTTTTAGAATAATCTTTACTTTTTTTGTCCTAATGACTGGCATACATTAAGTAAAATAACTAAAAAAGTTTTTTATTTAAAATAATATTTTTAACCCAAAAAGAAAGTAACCCACCCCACCCCACCCCTATAGGCTATACCAATGGTCTTCTTCTTCACCCCATTTTAAGCTTTTTAAAATCTGTTTGTTTTTTTCTCATCATTTTTATTTTTCACTCTTTATAAAATGAAATTGAATTTGTTAATCGAATTTGCAACAAAAAAAAAACAGGACATCGAAATTATAAAAGCAACCTTTGTCCATCTTTATTTCCGGTCACTTCGATCAACAAACATTACCAACCATTTATTTAAAATGATATTAGAAAATTTGATATAATTCATTTGAATCCTCTTGATTTCTCTTCATTATCAATTTTGAAATAATTTATCAACGTCGATTTATTTTTCACAAAAAATCTCAACAATCACTCCATTAATTTATCATGCTTCATAATTTATTTCACTATTTGCATTAGACTTGATTTCAATAGCCCATAGTTTATTACAAGATAATTAATCTTTTCAAAGGAATAGAAAATGACAAGTAACAGGGATGAAGATGAAGAAGATAAGGCAAATGATTAGGTGGGTGGATTTGGGGGAGCGGATGAGGGGGAAGATTTTCTTTTTTCTTCTTTTTGTTGTCACTGGAGAAATCGGGATCTGTTGTTGGAATCAGGATGGCCGGTGAAGGGAAGAAGAAGAAAGGTGGCTGGGTGGGTTTGTGTGGGGATGGGGGTTTCTTTTTTCTCCTTTTTGCTAATTAATTTTTTGAATTATTAATGGTTGGAGTTTTTATTTTTAAAAAAAATTGAATATTCATTAGATTGGGGCCATGTGCCACATGCTGTAGTTTTATTGGTTACTTTTTAAAGATGGTGTGCGTGAATTACACACACAACATTTTAAAAACTTATTATCATTTTGTGTTCAATAAGTACATATTTGTTAATATTAGAGTGTCTAATAAGTACTAGCCTTAGTTGAGGTGTTTAAATGAATTATGCGGACAACTTTAAGGAGACGGAGATGACTTTGGCCTAATTTTTATGATAGGTTGGTAATATATACAAGTATAATTATATTTATTATTGCACTGCCTATGCACGTTTCGGCTATGTTTTATACATATTTACATCTTTATACACAAAAGGTAAAATAGATGGTGGTGGCAAGCCATGTTGATGCTTTGTAGTTCACAAAATATCTGCAAACACAAAGATTAGTGTTTTAGATTGTGTAGGTATAATTTAGTAAGAATGGAGCTAGTGTGGCAGATTGCGACGTACCTTGTTGAAACTTTTTTTTCATTGGAGGCAGTGCATTGACAAAAGGATAGCAAATTGAAATTTACTTTGATGCAAAAGCACGTGTGAGAAAAGTTATTTTAGTAATATGATAGTTTAGACATGTATTTATTTTTTGGACCAAATGATTGCAAGGAAGAAGAAGAGTGGGAAGCGGAGCCTTATCTTTCAGTCCATTTTCATAGGGGCTGTGATGGCGGTTTTGTGTTTACTGCCGGAAGGTTTGCTGCTTGTATCCATCATTTTGCGCTTTGTTGCTTCAGCTGTGACCATCAGTGCTGATTGGGTGGGGTTGTGTTTTTCTTCATAATTGAGAAGTCAATTTTGCAACTGATGTTTCGTGGTTTCTGGAGAACAGTTTTTTCATTTGAATTCTGTAAGTCGCTGCTCCTAGGTGGTTGCACAACTATTCATGAAGTTGTTGGTGGTTCTGCAAGGAAGATATAATTGTTTTATTATCTGTTTTAAGTTTAATATAAGAAATACCTTAGCCTGACAATTTTTGTAAATTTCTTGTATTGAGAGGTGCAACATTTTTTCAGCGATTTGGTCAGAGACGGAAGCTGTAGCGGAACCAGTGTGATTAGTAACTGTAATGTCAAATTGCACTCTTGTAGAAGGGAAGAGTTTTAGTTAGTTATTTGTAAAATAGCTAAAAGAGTAAGTATAGATTATACCTTGGGATCGATCACAATGTATGCAGTAGAATGGTCTTGATGAAATACTTCTTGTCTTGCAGTCTGAGCATGCCATGATGCAGAAATGTTGGTCCTCATTCGTTAATGTGAGTTGAATATCTGACCCTGTCAAGTTTGAGGGTGGTATTATTTTATTTGTTGTTGTTATGAGAAGTTGTTGTATGATTGTATATTGTTATCAAAAGTTGTTGTATACTTACTAGTGGTTGCATTTGTATATCTGATATGGATGTTGATTCTTCTTCAAATGGAACAAACAGAAGAGAGCCAGTTATGGATGTGCTTTTCATTGTGTATTCAATTAGCAGTGGCTGGATTTTTCCCCCCTGCAAGGTGGAATGCAGGAAGAGAGTTCATGTAATCCGAATGGAAAAACTGTTTTAGAAAAGGGGGCTATTGTGTGTATTACCATTCATGTAGCGCTATGGCATGTGGAAATGTGAGGTCCATGAGTATTGTCGTATTGTATCTATTTGACAAATCTGTGTAGATAAGAATAAGTCATTTTGGATACTTATTTATATGTTAGGACTATATATACTGAGAAGATAATGATTGTTTTCTTTATCTGTTGTAGATTTTGTCACCCTTTTAGCTAAAATGATGAGATAGTCATTGAGCCTTTCTATGAGGGTATTTCCATAACACACAGCAAAGTCTTTCCAAAGTGTAAATTTTCTGTTTGATTGATAAAGCAAAAGGGGCAGAACATTATTGAATTATAATAGTATATAGCAGCAAAATTTTGTTCTTTATTTTCAGCACTTTGATGCAAATAAAATAAAAAGTAAAAGGTGCAGAATGTTGCCAAAAATTACAGCAACAGTTAATTATTTTTTTGTGTTAACAATATGCTAAAATGGAGTGTTAGGATTTAGTCAATCAGAAGTCAGAGTAAATGTTGAAGGAAAACAATCAATTAATAAGCTAATTTTTGGATAAATTTGCAATCAAATAAACAACTGAAACAGATAACTTTACAGATTGTAATTATTTCAGTCTTGTTATAAATAAACTCAAAAGTATGGACTTACGAAATGTAGATTAGAAATTCTTTTGATTCAGCAGTGTTACTCAAATAGAGATTTGTCAATTCATGTGGCATATCGTATGAAGTTAAGTGAACAGAACCATTGCTGCAACAAAACGCCGGAGGTTCATCATATTCAAATTTACAATTAAGAACAGCTTTAAGGTGAAGATTAGTGGTTTGTGCTTGTGTATTTAACAAGAAGTCAACCTAGGTTGAATTTTCACCTGCAAAATTAAATCTTAAGGTGTGTGATATGTAACAAAGGAATATGTAATTGTCTTTGTTACTGGTGAAAGGCGAGAATTGAACCTGGAAGTATTATAGTAGTTGAATTTTTAGCAGATGTTTAACCTACACATCATAATATCAAAGGTATACAAATTATAAAAGAAGTAAACACACGAAAAAGAGTTAAGGAGATTCAACATGAGCAAATATAACCAACTATCTCTTTTTCTGCATTTATTCATTCTTAACAAAATAGAAGACCATAATGATCTTCTTGTTAAAATGTACACATAATTCTATTGAGCAAGAAATAATGATTTTGTGTTCCTAACTATTCCAAAGCAAATTGCCTTGCTCTTGCAATTTTTCCATATCCAGAAACAAAATCTAGATGCAGAGAGATGTGGCCTTCTTCTTATTTTTGGTTCTAAGCAGCACTAGTAGTTGATGATACTCTTTTCACTCTTCCCAAGCAGTTGTCCTTAGGCCTACAATGAGGCAAATACATCACAGGGCAAGACGGATTTTTCCTTTCAAGCCTGAAAAATAAATAAGTAAATTAACAACACATAAAGTGTACGCGGACCTGACCTCTGTTAGGTAAATTAGTAATCAAACAAAAAGATATGTAACTTACTCATAATCCAACAGAAAATAATGGAGAAAAATAGAGATTTCAAGCTTAGCAAGGTCATTTCCGGGGCAAAGTCTGCCTCCTCCTCCAAAAGGAAGAAATGTTCCTACCTTTGGTGTAAGTTCCTAAAAATTTCACAACACGACACAAATTACAAAAATTATCAGATGATTTATCTGCACCCAGTGTTTACACTAAACCACATCAAATTTATGATAGTTAAGTAAAGAAGTGTACTATCTCTAAAGCAATAAGGTTTGTTAAAACTTACATCCCATCTAGAAGGGTTAAACTCCAGTGGATCCTTATATATTTCAGGATCCAAATGAACACTCCTAAACCACACCAAAACTTTCCATCCTTTGGGTATGGTATAGCCTGAAAAAAAAACAAGATATAGTTGAGTTGTGTTAACGTAATCTCGTATCAGTTAATGATATATTTTTATAACTAACCATGAATAGAAACATCTTCCTTTGCCTCACGGAAGACCACAAAGGAGAAGGTAATCAAACGAAGTGTTTCATCAATCACCTATAAAGGAACAACACAATGGTTTTATTACATTGACTAGAGAAGAGAAAACAGAATTTGATATACCATGAATGTTAAAAAAAGAAATGAAAAATTCACCTTTGAGAGGTAGTCCATATTCCTGATTTCTTTGAGTGTCAAGCCCTTTTGGTCAGATGGCCTATTTTTCACAATAGCATCTTGCTCTTCCTGTTTTTCAAATCGAAAGATTGAAATCGAACATTGAAAAATGTTTATAAAAAATTGAAACTTTTTGTTACCTTAGCTTTTTTGAAGAACTCAGGATGTTTCTGCAGAAAATACGTAGCCCACATAGTTATATGACCTGAAGATTCATGACCAGCATTAAGATACATTACCAACACATCAATAATCTCTTCATCATTCAATTTCCTTCCATTCTCATCTTGAACTTCAAGTAGAATATCCATCATGTCTTTCTTGTCTTCTGGCCCTCTTTTTTCCCTCCTCGCCCTCCTATCATCCACGATCGATTGAAAGATTGCCACAAGCTTTTTACGCGCCTGAAAATTTATCCACACCTTTTAACTTTCTAGTAAATTGTATACATAAGACATGATTTTTTCGCGCAAACATTTACTATCATTTAAGGGACAATTTCTCAATTACCTTGAGTGCTTTATGATAAGCAAATCCTGGCAAGTTGACAGCCATAGCTCTAACACCATAATTCAAAATTGTGTATTCCTTTTCTAAAGCATCCATGACTTGTTCACTTTCAGTACTAAGGAAAATGTACATAATAATTCGAAAAGTTAGCTTTCTCAGGTGTGTTAAGAACTCAATTTCTCCCATGGATGACCATTTATCCAATGCTGATATCACTCGTTCTTCGATATACTGAATGTACATCGACAACGCCTCGTGACCATTCACAGGTGCTGCAGTTAGTTTCCTTAACCATTTGTGTTCTTCATATGAAATACCAATAAATGATTTTTTACCAATGAGTTCCATAGTAGAAGTAGGCCAGCCAGGTTTGAAGGCTTCATCATCATTTAAAACCTTCCTGCAAGCTTCTGGTGTTGTAATAATCACACATGGACTTCCAAACATGAATGCCTTGTATATTCCTGTTTGTCCGAATCTACAATTATAATTTTTTTTTAAAAAGTCAGCGGCAGAGCAAGAATTTTGACAAGGCCTTGTCAAAATGTTAAAATGTCGCATTTGAGATTCGAACATGTGACATCAATCAAGTTTAATTACTTGAATGGCACTATAATATAAAGGGAATTGTATGTATGTGCAATATAATTTTCTGACGAAAAGGAATCAGAATCCCCTTTGAATCATGTAGCTCCTCCATGTAAAGTCGGATTGGAATTCACACCGGACAATAACAACATATCCTATGTAATGTAAAATAAAAGTGGGGTTTGGGGAGGGTAGAATATACGCAGACCTTATCATTAGCTTAGAGGTAGAGAAACTATTTTCTATAGACCTTCAACTCAAGAAAAAAACAATGCAAAGCAATATAGAAAAATAAATAACTCAAACGAAGATAGTCACAAAAAAATACTATAGATAACTAATAAATCATTCTAAGCAATAGCCATTACAGATAAAATGAGAATCAACTAGATTTTTTATTTTATTTTTCTCCCTCTCTCCTTAGAATACTATCTAACTAGCTAGTGGGGGCATGTGTTCACTCCCTATCTATCTATCTATCTAAAATGCACTTTCTTATCTTGTAAAATTGTCTACCAAAGTAGTGGCAAGTAACTTACGACTAGACTTATACCTTGTATGATTGTTGTTTCAAAGATAAGATATTAGTGTCTTTCAAACAGTAAAAACTTTATTGAGAAATCGTATGTTCGAATATAGTCAAATAGGATATTGATTATACAATTTCAGCTATCTAGCACTGTTACAAAACATGGAAAATGTACAAGAGGAGACATGAATCATTTTTATCTCCTTGAGATCCAAATATATATTCACCCCTACCCCCTCTTTGTCTAATGGGGTGGCAAAAATGAAATATTAAGTAAACAATATTGTATCCCCAAGTTTATTAGCTCCTGTCTGATCTAGATTTTGAAGCTAAAACTTAAACATGCATATTCAAATTACATGGATGATGACATAATATACTTAAAATACACTCTTTTTAGAATACAAGTACAAGTAAACAGGTATAAATATATATATATATTTAAATTTTATATTTTATAACTTTTTAATTTTAACTTTTCCACCTTTAATGAAAAAAAATAAAACAAACAAATTAAGAAAGAAAAAATGAAGGGTAAGGTAAAACTTACAGTTCACACAACTTTGGCGTGAAAAAAAAGGAATATTAATATAATGTCGTTTTCTTCTTGTAATGACAAAAAAGGTGTCAGGTAAAATGACAAATATTCTCGAATAAATAAAAAAGCTGACTAGGCATGAAATAGTTTTAATTTTCCTCCTTTTCTACTTATGTTTGTTTCTTCTTTGACTAAATGTTAACTCACTAAATGAAGACAAATGCTTCTTTTATCATTTCTAATTACACCAAATACACTGCTTGCAAAACCGCCAAGCTAATTTCCAATACCTTTTGCTTATAAAAAAAGGCCAACCTTTTTCCCCCACAGATTAAACTAAACTAATTCTCACTTTTCACGAATCATGTGACATATCAGTTTACACAATTATACTATCAAGAATCGAATGGACAACTAGTTGATCGAAGTGTCTAGAGTTGTAATTATTTATATGTTCTTTTCATGGGCATATGCAACATATAGACACTGGTTTCATTTAGATCTAATAATACTTTTGATGTGACGTATAAATTTATGTGTAAGATTTTTTTTTAAATTATCATAAATATCAAATATATATAAAAAATTAGAAATACAATGAATTCAATGCTAAAAACTTTAAAAATTTAATTTCTAGATCCGCTTCTAACTCTAAAAAATTTCTTTGGTCAAGAAAAAAAAAGTATGTCAGGTGCTTGTATTAGTGACTTGTGTGTTTGTCTGCACCACTCAATGGCACAATAAAAAATTAGGCATATGTACATTTTAAATATATATATATATTTTATTTTATAAGCATAGATAATTTTGAATTATGTCGAACTCGTATGAACAGAGAGGAGAGAAGAGAGAGATAGATGACCTGGAAACAAAGGAAGAGATGAATGAATCAGGATTGTTGGATTTGAAAGCTCTGAGGAAGGACCACATAGTACCAATGAAAGGCCACCCTAAATCACCTGGTGGCAATGACAACCTCAACTTCTTGTCACCACTCAACTTCACTTTTTCATAGTACCAAACATTTACACTTAAAAGTAACCATTTCATGAACCCAAATATCACACAAATAATAGTCACAATCATCATCAACCAAAACTCCATAATTTTAATGATTAAACAAAAGTATATCTTTATATAAAGAAGATAAAATGGAATGCTTTTTTTCTTTTTTCAAAGGTTGAAAGAAGAAGAAGAGGAGGAAAAGGTTGAGAAGAGAAAAGAGAGAATAATTCTGAGATAATTCAAAGGCATATCCCTCTCATGAGTCTCTATCTATGGTCCTATATTTTAACACTTAGTGTTGTCTATTTATAAGTGAATGAATATGAGGAGGAGGAGGAGGAGGAATTCTAGCATTCCAAAGTAATTTTTGGGTAGAAGAATTTTTATATGGAAAGTACTAAAATTAAAATATATATTTGGAGTCTACCTTTTTATTAATAATATAAGATATGGTCATAGAATATTTTAAATTTAAATTATTATACCATGTTTGGTAGGTAGGACGAGGCAAGAGATGCAAAAGAATTTTATTTGTTAAAAAATTATATTATATAAATAAGGAAAATATATAATTTTTTAATAGTAGATTTTGAATTTAAATTTTAAATTTTATCCCTAAATATATATTTGACCATGAAATTTGATTTGATTTAATTTTATTTTTAATTATTTATTGGGGATTTCCCATTCACAAAATTTAAATTTTTTTCTAAATAAATGCATGTCCAAATACATTTTAAAAAAATTTGGACTTTTCATTCACAAAATTTTCAAGTTTTTTCTAAATATAGAGTATGTCCAAATACAATTTCAAAATGCATAAATCACAATTTTAAAATTTAACTTTAAATATTTGTTTGACCATTAAATTTGATCAGATTTATCTTTAAATATTTCTTTGACCATTACATTTAATCAGATTTATCATTAAATATTTGTTTGACCAAAACATTTAACCAAATTTGATCTTCAACTAATTTTTGGTGATTTTTCATTCACAATTTTCTATTTTAAAAAATCTAATATAGTGCATAGCCAAATATAGCTTCAAAATTTAAAAATCACTACTTTAAAATATATAAGGGTTTAACCGTGATTTTGAATCAGATTTTAAAAATTTATCTTTGAATAATTATTTGAGCATGAAATTTGACCAGATTTGATATTCAACTAGTTTTAGGGGACTTTTCATTCCCAAATTTTTTTTAAAAAAATCAATTATAGTGCATGTCCAAATATATATTCAAAATTTAAAAACCACAACTTCAAAAATTTCAGTGTTTAATTGTAGATTTTGAATCATGTTTTTTAAAATCTATCTTTAAATAATTATTTGACCAAAAAATTTGATCATATTTATTCTTCAACTAGTTTTTAGAACTTTTCATTCACAAAATTTTAAGATTTTTCCAAATATAGTGCTTGTCCAAATACAATTTTAAAAATAAAAAATCATAACTTCAAAAATGCAAGTGTTGATGGTAGATTTTGACTTAAGATTTCAAAATTTTATTTTTAAATATTTGTTTGATCATAAAATTTGATCATATTTATTCTTCAAGTTTTTTCAAAGGACTTTCCATTCACTAAATTTTAATTATTTTTTTCAAATATAACGCATATCCAAATACAACTTCAAAATATAAAATCATAACTTAATAAATTGTAACTTTAAAATCTATGATCAAACTGAAGTAAGAAAGTAGGTTTAACTTCTTTATATATTAATGTTGTAAATATTACTTTAGTTATTTGTTTGAATTAATCCTCCTTGCATAAGATATTTTTTAATCTTCTTATTTGAGTT
This sequence comes from Solanum piurae, assembly GCA_029582685.1. NCBI lineage: Eukaryota > Viridiplantae > Streptophyta > Magnoliopsida > Solanales > Solanaceae > Solanum > Solanum piurae. The sequence goes on along the minus strand of JAJOOO010012036.1, from coordinate 711 downwards.
TCTAACCCTGTCATTGTTGATTGGCATTGAATTATCGTTTGAGTATAGATTTTGAATAAGTATCTTCAAATAGTTTTTGGATTGAAAACTTTTCACTACAAAAAAAAATAAAAATTACCAACAAATTTTACTAACAACTTAAGTTGGTTAGTATTCTACTAACAAATTACCAACATATTTCTAACTGAATTATATTTTAAAACTTAACAACAAAATTCTAATAGATTACCAACCAAAATCTTACTAACTAAACATTTTAGTTAGTAAATACGGCGGGGGAAAATGGCGCCAAATTTAGCAACATTCTATCAATGGATTTCCAACTGAAATATTACTAACACACACCTTTTGTTGGTAATATTACCAACGAAGTATATATCGGTTGGTAAATATGACAAAAAAATTGTTTGTAGAATTTATTAACATATTACCAATGAATTACTAACCAAACATTTACCAACGGCAAGATTGTGTTGCTAAATTTACCAACCAAATATAAATGTGTTGGTAAATTAGTAACAAAATGTAATTTGTTGGTAAACTTGCAAACCAATATCCAATTAGTTGAAAATTTTGCTGACGAATAAAGATTGCAGTTAGTAAATTACTAACATCATTAAAATAGTTGGTAATATACCAACCGATCATTAATCCATTGGTAAAATTTACCAACATATTAATTATTAGTTGGTAATATTACATATGAATGTT